>JAHZNP010002182.1:0-10228 GCA_020615345.1 Triops cancriformis | reverse complement strand
GCTTATGACAAATCCGTACGTCAGTGTGTCCCACTTTCTTTTTCCCCAGTGTGACATATTCACAGGGACAGGCCTTTTGCAAATCTAACTTCAATTACAATACCACCTTTATTAGTGGAAAGTTGCGTGTCATTTGAAAGTCTCAGTTTTAGTAAATCAGGGCGTATTTATATGAAACGTTTGTGGCTTCTTTTTGACATTTTAAGGTTTATTTTCATTGGAGTAATCAGTACAACTGAAAAGTTGATGCCATAAGATGCAGCACAAAACCTCAGTCTTTCTGAGGGCCATTGTGTAGACGAGAAAATAAGGAGAATATTGTTTTCTCCGAATGCATATTCTTTATAAACGCAACGCAATACAAATACTATGGGAAACAATATTTCAAAGAAACTGTCCGGTTAGTTTCTCTCTTTTACCAATTTGGGACGGAAACTGTTTGGATGTATTATTGCAAAGGACAAATGCAAGAAGAATCTAGTTTGATTTGGAAATAAATATAATATTAATGAAACAATCATAATTGTACAAAAAACGCAGCCACATTTGAGGTTCCGAAAAGCATCTTTCCTTTAACTGGAACGAAATACTGTATCTGAAAATGTTTGAATCGTAATAAAGAAACAAGCCGTTTTAATATTTAAAAATGTATTTAAAATCCAATTCAATGGAAAATATCGTCCATCTTGCAAACAAAGTCACGTGATTTGTCAGTTCACGCCTTTTGCAGGCAACATACCCAAAAGCACCTCAAAAAAGTGTCGGACACACACAATTTTCCGACGGATGGATTCTGTGCCCTGGACACTTTTTCCAGCTGATAACGTGTTGGAAATGGAACTCACTATCAGTCTCGCCATCAAGCGGCTTAAATACATACTCTGCAACCAAGCCTAACCGCGCTTCCTTTTTCCCCGTAGCCAATCAGAACTCGGTGCGGTTCAGTTTGAATTCAGTTGTATCTGTTGAGAGTACACAGCCGTTTGAACAGTGTTCAGGTCGCGGATAATTCTAGTTTCTCCAAGTAATTTTCAAATATACGAGTTATAATTTTAAAACGTGGTACTTCCTGTCTAAACCTTTGTGTAATCCGAAAGATAAACGTGAATGATACTGAATGTTTTATGTGCACTGTTTAACTTCTAGGCGCCGAGACCTATATTTGTTGGCAACAATCTTTGTAGTTGTAGTACTACTTCTAAGACATGAATACCAGCCGTATACCAAAGCCTGGCACGGCCATTCCGTCAAGAATGCCGCAGCCAACGTCAACTTTTCAAAAACGAACCGCTCCTGGATCAGACGTGACGGATGGGCCTGTCGCCAAACGTGCGAAAGAAGGTACACTTTGCTTTATAAATACTATTCTAATAAAACTTAAACATGCTTTGGCTCAATTAACACGCAAATACAGAGCCTTCGGTCCCTACAACTTCCAGGCCCGCTTCGACTCTAATGAGATCACAATCAATGCTTCACCTGGCAAAGCCTACCACTAAGTCTTCCACTGCTGTTACTACCTCGCGAGGTTTACAAACTAGGAGACCTCTCGCCACGTCGAACAGTATTCAGCCTACGGGTTCAAGTAAGTTGAAGTAATCATAGGAGCTCCCAAAACTAATAACACTTATTTCGGCTTGCTTTTGGGTACTGGTTAGCTTCCGCTTTGAGTAGAAAACCTGCTGTAACCAAAGGTATTGAACACGTAATAAAATGAAAGTAAGGTGGGATGTTCACCTTCCCAGTTTTAGGACCAGCGAACAATAAGCTTAATGCCGGTACAACTTTATTTGAATCCCGAATGCATGCCATGGAAGCCCGGCTTGCTGAACTAGAAAATGCCAAAGTTTCTAGTCAAGGGCAAATCACTGTGTTAGACAGTAATAACCATAAGCTCGAGACTGAGCTAAAAGAGCGGGAGCTGTTGGCCGCTTCGTTGCAAGAACAGCTGGAGCAACTCAAAATTAAGCTAAGGTACGCAAGTGTTGGCTTTGTTCATTAGAATTCAGGTTAACTAATCAATTGTGGACAAAAGGACTGAAACGGTTGACAAGGAAGCAACCGAAGCAAAAGCTCAAAACTTGGAGCACCAGCTCGGGGTAATAAAACGCCAGAAAGAAAGCTTGGAAGGCGAAATTAGCGCAAACGTGACTGAAATTAGAGGTCTAAAGGTATATCTTTCTAAAAACGGGTGAAAACGAAAATAAAATGGATTGATCTGTTACAGAACACTGTGGCGGAATTGACTGCCGCTGAACAAGGAGTTAAAGCGCGTTTGGAGCAAACGATGGATCGCCTGGAGAAATCGGAGAAACGGAACGAGGAGTTGGAATACGTGAAAGCCACATTAGAAGCGCAGGTCGCATTGTTAAACGCCCGACTCATGGAAGAGGAATCCCTTCGCCGAAAGCTGCATAATACGGTTCAGGAACTTAAAGTAAATTTTTATTAGTCTAAAAAAAAACGTTTTGTTAAACGTTCCTTGTAGGGCAACATTCGCGTATTTTGCCGTATCAGGCCACTCTTGTCTTTCGACACCGGTTCTGCCCTGTCGCATTTGAAAATCCAAAACCAGGCAACAATTGAAATCACCAAGCCTGCAGGTAGAAAAAACAATTGTAATTCCCGAACCATTACGGTTACAGTCTTTCTTACTTTGATTATTTGATTGTGTAAAGGCGACAGTATTAACGAGACGTTGAAATCGAAGAATGACAAACTGGAATTTTCTTTCGATCGCGTGTTCGGACCCGAGTCCTGCCAAGCTGACGTTTTCGACGAAATTTCCCAACTCGTCCAAGTAAGTTGAATGTTTTTCTAAATTAAAAGAATGACGAGTGTTAAAAAATCACATTCGCTCCTTATAGTCGGCTTTGGATGGGTACAACGTGTGTGTGTTTGCATATGGGCAGACCGGTTCAGGTAAAACTCATACCATGGAAGGCGGTACCGCCGACGGATCGGAAGGAATGATTCCCCGTGCCGTCCAACTGATTTTTCAACGTTTCGAAGAATTGAAAGGCAAAGGCTGGGAGTACAAAGTGGAAGCTTCCTTTTTGGAGATTTACAACGAACAAATACGCGACTTGCTCGGAAATCAGAGAGACAATCTGCAGCATGAAATCAGAGCTGGGGAGAAGGGGAACGATATGCTTGTTACTAATATAAAGGTAACTCAAGTCCGTTTTATGGCATTACTTTATGGTGAGATTGATTGCAGATAGTCGATGTGACGAATGCTGCCGAAGTGTACCGTCTTTTGAGCCAAGCTCAACAACAGCGCGCTGTAGCGATTACTAATTGCAACGAGCGCTCTTCCAGATCTCATAGTGTTTTCCGCTTGAAAATCACGGGGAAGAACGACAACACTAGCGAATCCTGCCAAGGTAGAAGATTTTGTAAATTTTGTCACAAACAAATTGAATTGTTTTTATTTTTGTTTAGGTACTCTGCATCTAGTTGACTTAGCGGGATCAGAGCGCTTAAAGGAGTCGGGGGCGACTGGAGCTCGTTTAACTGAAACCAAAAATATTAACAAATCTTTGGCAAACCTGAGCAATGTTATTATGGCTTTGGCAAGCAAGGTACTAAGCATTTTTCGACTTAATTATATACTAAATTTATTTAAATTTGTTACTTTTATCGTTTTAGCATGATCACGTCCCGTACCGCAACTCCAAACTGACGCACTTGTTGCAGTGTTCTTTGGGAGGCAACTCTAAAACTCTCATGTTTGTCAACGTGTCACCCAAAGACACTTGTATCAACGAAACTATCAACTCACTTCGGTTTGCCACGAAAGTGAGCAGCTGTCATATCGGAACAGCTACGAAACGCATTGTCGCTGACAAGTGAAAAGTTGGAATTCACGAATTGTTTACTGACTATTATACTTGGAAAGAACTTTCGCTTTTATATTTCTTTTAATATTGTGTTCGTTATATATCGTCTTCACTTTCACTGTCCCAGTACGCAAAGCGGACCAATAGAACGGTTCATGTAACGCTATATATTGGGTATAATGTTTCGCTGGCAAATAAAATTTAAAACGTATAAAAGTTTCGCCTATTTTTGCAGAATACAAACCTAGATAATCTAAAACGAACCATGACAGTCTGTATCACACGCACTCCACGGCTGAACCAGTGAACTTCTCAACGACTGACTAAACCCTGCTCGCAACTTGGGGGTTGCTTTATGTAGGGAGAATACAGGGAAAAGAACTAAAAGTATAACTTTGTAGCTTGTGGAATAGTACGCTGTTTTTTCTTTTTCCACGCTACCGCACCTAAGCCTTGTTTCTTATCGCGTGGGTATGTAACTTTCGGCCCAGTCTCGCAACCAAGCAGCTAAAATACATACTCCGCAGCCAAATCTAACCGCGCTTCCTTTATTCCCAGATCCAATCAGAAAAAAGCATTCTCATGATTATGTCCATTTGAACAACGAAGACGTGTGGTACAATACTATAGCAATAAAGTCTATTTTCAACATAAAATTTCATGTCATCCACAAATACTTTTCTAGATTTCGTTACAGTACTCGTAAAAAGTAGGTAAGCAACGCGCACTCTGTATGTGTTTATTTTCTACCTGCGAAATACCATAAAGATACAGTGCACATTTCCATATTGTAAGGGAACTCCACGTTAAGGCCACGGTGGAGCCAAATTAGCGGTAGCACACTTCCTCGTGTAAAATTCAGAATAAGTGAGAAAACGGCGGCAACGATTATTCCAAAATGGACAAACGGATTTTTATGGTTTACGAATCAAAATTTTGTTTTAAAAATCTAGTTTGTAATGAGCGGAACAGAATTTCAAAATTCGTAAAGTGCAAAAAAATTAAAAATTTACTCACCTCCAACAATTTTTCAGACTAATTTTTCAAAAAAAGTACCACGCTCATTACAAACTAGGTACTTTTGAGAACTTTACTGTCAAGAAACTTTTGTAAAACAATGAAGCTCTATTCGCGAAGCTTTGCACCGAAACTTCAATGTAAATCGTCCATAAGCTTTGGCATTTTGGCAACTTGCTTGGCCAGTGTACCAAGCCCCGGCCTGCAGCTTCTGGGAAGAATTAGCACCTCGGTTGCCCAGCCTAGGGAGTCATCCTGGATGACCCCCAAAGTTGGCTACACGAGGTGAAATGAGAGGAAGCTGCGGGTCAAGGGGAGAGCCGGCAGTCGAAGAGAGAGAATGGTAGAAGCCAGACATCAGGAAATAAATCAAGACAGTGAAATCAAGGAGTGGGTTGAAAAGTTGTTGGTTGTAACCAGTAGCGTATGCAGGATTTCATTTCGGGGGGAGGGGGGGGGGTAACATTCAATTTTTTTGGACACTTTGTCATTTCTCTATCTTCCCCATTATAAAATCAAAATTTCGGGGGGGGGTTAGAAACCCCTACCCCCCCTGGATACGTGGGTGGTTGTAACAATACTGCTTCATAATTCGCCAAAAACTCGGCATTAAAGTTTGCGATCGTAATGTCTTGTGATTTCTTAGAGATTTCGTAAAATCATTGAAAAATATAATGACTAAATGTGTAAAATGTGCAACAAGTAAACCTAAACGTCTACTTTTTTGTGGGGAAAACTACTTCATTTCTTCATTACTTCATGACTTCAAGGTTCACTAGAGCTATTGAGAGATAAATTTGTGGACAACTAGTTTTGAAGTTATCGTGTAGGTAAAATTAACAAGATTACTCAGATTACTTCTAAGAAAGTAATCGGGGGATGTTAACTGTTTGGCCAGAAATTATTTACAAGGGGCTTTAATTCATACCGACGTATGATTCATGAAAATGCTTTTTTCCCAAAAGTTTGAAATGTGATCCCAAAGTTAGATATTTATTGTTATTTAAAATATATTAATGAATTCCTATTTTTTTACGTTAATGTCGAGATTTTGTTATGAAATATTGAGCAGTTTTCGCGAAATTGTCTAAACTGCTAAACATGCTACGGTGCACCTAACCGTCCTGAAGCACGGTTAGGTGCACCCTGTGGGTGTACCGTAGTCTTGACGCTTGGTCAAACTAGCACGGGATAAACTCAGCCTTGACTTTATACTACACATGGTGTAAATAAACAAACCGCATACCATACCAGTGTCGTACCAATATTTCTGAATACAAACTTGAACGTGCGTTAATATGTTTACAAGACTGCCTTTCTTGTCCTCTAATTTGTCACGACTTTCCATATGGCGAAGGGGTTATCACGTACACTGCGTTTCGTGGGAAACTAAAGCCGGTATTACCTTGTTACCAAAGGATAACCCTGTCATACCTTCGCTTCAATTCGGAAATCCCCGATTGCTGTTTACATCAGCTTACCGCTCTCAGACAAACGACAGGTAGCTTGCAATAAATATGCATTTATCCTTCACTTAAAATATTTTTGCAGCTTTGAAAGTTTGTACAACAAATTCAGCGAAGAAACGCTTGAGCTACTCTGTGAAACATTCGAAGAAATAATCGACAAATCAGAATTGGTGGGAGATGCGGACGTGAGCCTCTCGGTATTCATTAATTCACCATTTTGTACAAATTCGTTTCAAACATTCTTTTCCACCCCAACAGAACGGCGTTCTTTCCGTACATTTGGGGTCACACGGCACATACGTTATAAATAAACAAACGCCAAACAAGCAAATCTGGCTTTCTTCTCCTAAAAGTGGTCCAAAACGTTTTGATCTAATTGACCACCAATGGATCTACAAACATGACGGCAAATCTCTGGATCATCTCCTCAACCAAGAAATTTCAGAGACTTTGGGCGCCAGCGTAGATTTTACAACTAAGTTAAAAACGCATCTAAAACATTTGGAATAACGAGGACGTCTGGTACTATAGAAATAAAGTCTAATTTTCGACATCAAATTCATGTCACGTGTTTCAATACTTTCAAAGAAAGAAGCCAAAAAATTACTATTTTTTGTTTTGTTTTTGCATGCGATGATAAAAAAAATATGGCTTAAACGTCTTCGTCATTTCCACTGAGGTCTTCTTTCACTTCGAACGGCACGCGTGTCATCTGAGAATTATAGTGTACGGAACGAGCCGTCCATTCACTGTTTTGCAATCCTGGAAGGCTACTACTCATGTAGCCCGTATCGGAGCTCACATGCATTGAATCAACAAGAGGAATACTATGTCCCTGAGCCTATATTTCAGTCAAGTGGAATAAACGTGATAATTACAACTCAATTTTTCATAGCTTAAAATCGACCTTACCTCTCTTGCGGTCTGCGATAGGGTACAATCGGATTGATCCCTGAGTCTTACTGACTGAAAATCGGTATCCATAATATTACTCCCTTCGTCTTCGTAACCTCCGCACATACCATCCTCGTAGGTATAACCATCCATATTTAACGACTAAGAAGGAAATTTTAGTTACAAATAGGGCAAGATATTCAGTCGTAATCGACATAAATATTTTACCATGACCATGTTGGCATCTTGGCTTCCCTTCATACTGACAAAAGAAAGTCTGCTTTCAGAAATTGGCGATAAAGAGGGAGACCTTGAGCGAAAACTTCGACTACATGGCGAAGCAGGGCTTGGGGGTACGAATGGTACGTCCGTAGAAGGGGGCAACGGATACGGACTCTCCACGTTGGCGAACTAATGAGCGAAAGAATTTACACCGTGAAGTTGAACTGCTACAGTAAATTGCATTTTGAAGTAATCTAGTCGTAGCTTCCCGTCACAAAATAAATCAAACAATTTACCCATGGTGGACTTGAGTACGGTTTCGCTCCATGGGAAGTAGAAGGTTGTTCATCATCTGGCGACTCTTCTAAGTGCGAGAAGAGTTTTCTTCGTAAACTCGACGCGTTAAGGTTTGATTCATCAGAATCTGAGCGAGGGGACTGACCCACGACAGGCTGGTTTAAATCGAAGAATTAATAAGTATACTTCCAGTAAAATCATTGTCTTACTTTTTCTTGGCACATATACTTGGCAAGGATTTGTTCAACTTCCGGGGGCAATTCCGGAGGAAAAGAAAGCGACGTTTGTGTCCATGCTAGTAAGAATGATAAAGATTAGCACGGTGTAAAATCAGCATGTAGAATGCTAATGTTAAGTACCATTGCTTGTTTTGGCAAGTTGAGGCTTTCCGTGTAAACCAATTTTGGCAGAAGGGACGCTCCAAGGACTGGGAGCAATTTCGGTCTGGCTGAAAAACCTATTAACGAGAAAAAAGACGTTTCAATTTGTTATTTTCACGTTTACATTGCTTGCTAGGCTATGCGAAAAAAAATACCTTTTGATCGCTTCTTGGGCTCGAGCTTCAATAGCTGGATCAGGGGATTCATATTTTTTCCAGGGTGACAAACCAATGTCAACTGGCTGGATGGCAGCTAATTGTTCAATATCCCATTTAAAAGATGCATGCTACGACAAAGAAACATTAAGCTTCTGGATACTAAAAATAGATGACATTAAAATACTTCAATTTGTGATGGGCTGGTAACCGTGGCAAATACAGAAGGACTGAAAGACTGTAAATGGAGTCTGTCTGTCAATCCAACTTCAAACGGATTGCGACAAAATTTTGTAGGCGTGGAATGAGGCCCTAAAGCGTGAACTTTCGCTTTCGGTGTACTGGAGTGGGCGTGAGCCATAGTTAACGCGCTCGGGACCGACGTCTGAGGGTGAGCGTTGTTTGTAGGACTAGGAGTTTTGGTGCATTGTGATGTCGTCATCATAATATAACTTTCGGCGCACTCAGGAGACTGAGAACCGCCAAGTCTACCGGTGTCTTTGGTACTTCGAGATTGCACGGCACCTGAAAAGAACGGGATTGTAATAATGGGTTTTATCTGCGCTTTATTTAACTTTTCTGCTTACCCGATCTGTGATTCGGTGTATAATTATTTTCGACTGCTCCATCATGCATTTGTAGACTCTGACACAACTGTGCGTTACACAAAAATTCTGAACAAATATAAATGTAATAAAAAAAATTAAATACCAAAACTCAACACGCTTTCTTCACTTTCAAACCGCTAGATACCAAGTTTGAATCCGGCTAAAATGATCACACATAAGGAGAGCAGCTCTCGCTTTACTATACTACTATAGCGCCACTTAACAATGACGTTAGAAATGCGCGGTTTCCTTATCGTCCAAGGCGCCCTTCCGTAGGGAGTGATTTGCTGTGATTCGCTGGAAGGCCTTTCCAAACTTTTCATCCACGTCATTCCATAGATTGGAGAAAACCCTCCCGGGCATACTACTTTGGAAGAAAATAGATAAGGACTATCGAATATACATGAACTGAAATTGACAGTAGGAGATCTCTATTTGACGTAATCAAAATGTTTTTAAAAATACAGTTTGAGCTGATTGTTCAAAGTGAACAAGCAAAGATCTCCTGCAAGATAAACCATTTTATGGCGTTTTTCCTTGGGAGCACTGGTTGTGCTTTTTTTGCACTGAGCGCGAACCGCATGTTTCCGTGGGATCCCGCGCGAGTTTTCTGGCACTGGGTGTGTTTCCATGGGAGAGTGCACCTGAAGTAAACCGAGTTCCAGGTTTTTGGTGCACTGACTTTTTCGTCAGTGCTAGGGTTTGCTTTTATTTTTGGCGCCAAACATGAACCCAGCAGACCAAGAAGCCTTACTTTTTCTTCTTCTAGAAGAATAAATCTCATCTTCAAGCTCCAGTAGTGAAAGTGAAGAGGCACTGGCTTTATTTCTTGCGGACTATGGAATTCCAAGACCGAAAATTTCAAATTATGAGTCTATAGTACGTTTGTATTGTGACGAACAGGTATATAATGTACAGTACTCGGCACATAAAACGACACAAACAAACCGTCGGGTGCCTAACGGCCCGGCAGTTGCGCGAGTGGTGTCCCACTTTTCCGTCGTTCGAACGTTTTTGACCCGCAACAAGGCTTCCTTAAAGTGGCGTGGGGCGTTAGCAATAGGACGGTTTGTTTGAGTCGTTTTATGTGCCGAGTACTGTAATGTACTTTAAAATAATATGTTTATGCAAGAAAACAAAACGCTGTTAGATTTGCTTCAGCCATGTTAACAGGATAAGCCCTTCAAAATTTCGTCCGCTCAAGTTTGCCGCGCTTTTCATTGATCTACGTTCGGAACCTGAGCCTCGTTCGTTTTGACCCGAGTTCTCTGACACCACCTGACGCTGTAACCCAACTGCGTTTTATTTGCTTACACCACCGCTTGTGAGCGTTTTATTTGTTCC
>JAHZNP010002181.1:0-10250 GCA_020615345.1 Triops cancriformis | reverse complement strand
GTAGAAGTTGCCTGTGGCTACTTTTCCAGCTCTTGCACTACCCAATGAAGGTTAATCAGCCTCGAGAGGCCTGATTAGACTTCTGTGGTTTTCTGTGTCTAGTTTTTTTGCTCATGACTACAGCCATGAGCAAAAAAATTGAGACAAGGCAAACCACAGAAATCTAATTAAGCCTCCCGAGGCTGATTTGCCTTCATTAATCGATGAAAGAGTTTAGACATCGCTTACAAGGTAACAGTTCGACTCTGAGTGTCCATACCCTGTGTTATGAAAAGATAAGTAGACAAAAACCTGTGGAGTATTGAAACTGCCGTTAGCTAATAGCTATAGACGTTAAAAAGAAAGGCTTCCTTCTGTTTGTTCTAACAAGAGCTAGCTAAGTAAAAGGGTGACCGCGAACTTTAAATGACTTTCCGTAAATTCAAGTAGTTAAGCTAAAAAAATTAGAAATTGATGAAGATTTCTGGTTGTTGGATGTGTAAATCACAGCTGAAACAGGGGGAAATTTTTTTTATTTCTCGAAAATAATCGTTCAATGTATGCAACAAGAGCAATCGTAGCAAAAAGAACATGACCGATTTTTGTTAAGATACTTTGTTTTAATTATTAAAACATTCCATCTTCCCGGTTTATCCTTCCAACACGTAACTATCGTTTTTAGAAACCGAGCGGAACATTCTTCACAAGTTTGCTAAAGGCAATACCTGAAGAATCCCTGCAGAATGCATAGCTGTATGTTGATGACAAACAGTTTCGGGGCAACCTTTTACCTTGTAAGCGATAAGTCTAACCTCTTTCACCGACTAATGAAGGCAAATCAGCCTCGGGAGGCTTAATTAGACTTCTGTGGTTTGCCTTGTCTCAATTTTTTTGCTCATGGCTGTACAGTCATGAGCAAAAAAAAATAGACACAGAAAACCACAGAAGTCTAATCAGGACTCTCGAGGCTGATTAACCTTCATTGGGTCATGAGCAAAAAACTTCAACTGTACAGTCATGCGCAAAAAAAACTCATCTCGATCTCGATCAAGTGCACTAGATATTAATATGAAAAACCTTACTGCCAACATTGATTCGAAATTGACTGAACCATTATTGAGAAACCATCCCCCGAATTCCCCATTTTATTCGCCCATAAGAGGGGTGTGTATACCGGGGCCTTAACCGATTGGTTTAATCTCTTTCGCCACTTAATGAAGGTAAATCAGCCTCGAGAGGCCTGATTAGACCTCTGTGGTTCCAGGTGGCCAGTTTTTTTTGCTCATGACTGTACAAGCGTAACCAGGGGCTCTACTTTGGAATACGCCGTAGGGAAACGGGTATTAGCAAAATACGTGTTAGGCTAACTCAGCACGCGATGTTAGATTAGCAGTGAAAATAGCTGTTACCACCTTTACATTTAGTTACCATTCCGACTTGGAGAAATGATTTTGCACAGACTTTTCAAACTGTTTTCTTCATTCAGGTGTACATGTGGGATCAGAAATTAAAACAAACAGTATGGGAGTTCCTCAAGGCTTATGAACCGGGTATAAAAATCCACCAAATCCAAGTCCTGCCTATTGATAAGGTGGCAATCCGTTGCTCAGATTGCCGAGACTTCACCGTCCTAGAGACTCCGCAACGCTATTCCTCTCTCCCACACAAAGTCGATTTCAAATTCCTATGCATCACTCGCGAACGTTGCGACGAATTAGCGTCGCGTATGAAGAGCAACCCGCAAGATTTCAGTGGTCTCAACCTGATCTTCGCGCTGCAGAACCAGCGCTCACAAACCAAGAAGATCAGCGTCTCTTCAACCGTCGCGTTCAACGGTGAACTCTACACGAAACTCCGCAACGAGTTTCCCAACAAAGATTCTGCTTACTTAACCTCTGACGACTCCAAAAAGTTGGTTTCGCAGAGTGTTCAAGAAGTCCAAGCCGAGTACGTCTCGGACTCGGATATCTTCGACAACGATTTTGCGCAACAAGTCAAGTCGTACGTCGAAAGACTCTTAGTCTCCGGCCGTGAGGACACCGCCAAGTTTAGGGCTGAGAATTGGGAGTCTGTATTCTGGGAGCAGGACACAGCTCGTCCGGACGTTTTAACAAATGAGTTGAATGAAGTTTATAGTGACCTCGATGAAAAGTCTAAGAATTTTTTAGAGCAAGTATACAATGAGGCTACAAAGGCAGAGAATATTGACAAAATTCGAAGCAATTTAGAAAATGAGAAGTCGGATAGTTCAGAGAATAGTTCAAGCAACAGCACAATGAAGAAAATGGATGTCGGGGTTTCAGCCAGCGGAAGCGGATATGGTTTTTCTGCCTCGGTGGAAGCTAAATATGGCGACGCATCGGAGTCCAAATCAGATCTTGCTTCGAAGTCTTCGACTGGCGCTAAAGACAAAACTGATACGTCACGCGAGAGCGGAAAAAAATCGGACAACAGTGTAAGCAAGGCTTTGAAGTCGGATAACTCAACGGAATTTCTGAAGAAAACCAAGAACGTAGTGAGCTGGAACGGGAAGAAGTTCGTGCCCAAGCCTATGAGCCTCACCAGAGTTAATATCGGATCACAAGACAGCGCCACCCGTATTAGAAGTCAGCAGATTAATTTGAAATACTACTCGGCAGCGTTGATAACCGCCGTTAGCATTCCGGATGAAGAACTACCCAGCGATGTAATTGTTGTTTACCAAGAAATCGCGGATATTAAAAAGGTACTTTTGGTACAAAATACGTTGGAAATAATAATCAATCTTAATGTGTTCATACAGAACCTGAGCCAAATGTTCGATGCTCAGAAATCCTGGACAGAAAAGAATCAACAGTTAAAGAATTCCATTGAGAACATGCCAAGTTCTGTTTTCCAAGAAGTCGACAAAATTAACAAGGTAATCGCGGACTGAACTTTTTCGGAAAATATTGTACAAGTAATCTTACCATATTAATTCAGGGTTTCAGCAAAATTACTGAGGTTCAAAAGGCGTATGGGAGGAAGGAACAACAATGGCTGGCCACAGTCGAGCTCATGCGAGGTAATTATATAAGTATTCTTTTTGTCAATTTTTTACTTTGGTTTTCCTTTTCTTTGTTCTTAACCCGTTTGTATAGCACTCATTTATTTCCTACCAAATTCAGTCAAATTGAAGACTTTTTTTGAAAATGAAAGATACCGTGTCACTATAAACTTTGGTTATCTTACGTGCTACAGAAGAGAGATAAGCAAAGCAATTCGGGTTTTCTAGCACTCATCAATTTAAGAAATAATTTATCTGAATTGACAAAATTGGTTTAATTCCTTCATAAGACATTTAGAATTTAGACCTAAATTAGTAAAAGCAAACTACATACGAAATTCCTTTATGAACATGGATTACTCACGTTCACAATTCTATTACCGAAAGGGGAAAAGCTACGATTAGTGCATCAATTCCAAGAGAGCTACAATAAGATCCGGTGTCATTAATGGACTAACGTAGATTGTTTCACGCACCAGATTATAATCACGATAATGCTAAAATAAATTTTTTCGACGGAAATGTCTTACGACTCAAAATAATACTGTTTTTCTTCTGCAGCAAACATTACAGGAGAACTAAGTACAATCGCCGAGAAGGAAAGCGGCCGTACAGTTTCAACTGCTTCGGTCCTTACTCCACTTCTGGACAACATTTCGGAACTAGTGCGGGATATTCGAAACAAACTTTACGCAGAGAGTAAACCCAGCAGTGTGAAGAGGTACTGAAACGTGTAATGTTGTTTACGAACTTGATGTAGTACAGTATATTCTATTAACCCGTAGGTTAGGAACTTCTGCATTTCTCTCATCTTTTGTTTGATGATCACTTCTTTTTTTTAGGAATAACCGTCTAACACTACCCGGATGTAAGCTAATAGCAACAAGTTCGCCTAACACCAGGCCATTATATTATATTTGCGAAAATAAGGTACTTTATTTATTTATTTTGACTAAAATGAAAATTGTTCAGATGAAACATAATTCTGCCTGACAGATGAACTGGAATATGGCTGACGGATTTTGTGCATCGCACGGAATGCATTTGGCCACTGTAGATGACGATTATATATACGGTGAATTGAACGGTTTTCTCTTACCTTATGCAAAAGAGAAAGGTAGCCCACATCTTAAGAATTGTTGATATATGTAAGTCTTTGGATAAAAAAAAAATAATTTTAGCGTGGCAGTCTACCAGCATCTGGATTGGCGCTACGGATTATGGAAAGGAGGGTAGCTGGTACTGGGTATCCAACGGACAACTTATGACATGGAATAAGTGGCTCTCGAACCAGCCGGACAATAACAATAAGAACAATCCTGAGGACTGTTTGGCATTACTGAAGGACTCAACTAATCCAAACTTTGGTTTCAATGATTATGAGTGTCGTTTGGAATTGTTCTTCATTTGTGAACTGGTCTAAGAGTAATCGGGCTTTCCTTAACTTTATGGAATAGTCGCACTAACATTTAAGGTGCGTAGCAAACCTCTTAACCTTTTGTCCCTTGGTCCTAGATCGAAACAATGTGTAGTTCAGTGGTTTTCCGAGCTTCCATTTGAACTGTATACGTAAAAAAAATACAAATCCTCGGCAGCACAATTTTCAACGCGTTTAAACTCATCTATCGTGTCTTTCATCAACGTGTCTATTCATTAACATTTTGTAATTAAGGGTATTGTGGCGTCCTGACTATTAGCGTTTTTCCTTGGGAAAACTGGGTGCGGGTTAGGTGCGGCACTAATTCTCCAGGTTTCCGCACCGCGACGTAAGAGCACTGTGCTGGTTCTTGGAGCGCAGTGCAAAACAGACCAAGGAAACACGCGGCGGGTTTCGTGCTTGTCTGAATAAACATGGAGGAATCTTTCTTATTTCATGATTTTGGGCGCAATGTGGACGGCAAACCAAGCATGAACGGGGTAGAATTTCTGTGTAAAGGGACAGTGAACGGTAATACTACATTCTGCTCATTTGCAGACATTCACTCTATAGTTTTGAACCATATATGTAGGACAAAACGAAGTTCGTTCGCTGCAACGACAGGTCTTGGTCGAAATCGGCGTCCTATATTCCGAAGTAGAAGAGTTTTTTCCAGCTCCGGCGGATAACATACGAAGTGAGTGGACAGAAGAAGAAACTCATTGCCTTTTACAAAAGTATCTGGAGTACATTACGGAAATTGGACCAATGAAGAAATTCAGAACAAAGAACGTTATGTGGCAAAGAGTGGCCGAAGATCTTTCTCACATTGGCTCATGCAAATCAAGTATTCAGTGTGCGAATAGATATAAGAATTTACAGAAACGAAAGAAGGGGGCGATTGATTCAAATAGAATGACTGGGAATACGAGAACTCCTGTTGAATTTGAGCATGAGCTCAGCAAGATTGCTTCGCTAGACGACTCCATCGAGCCAGAGGTTCGCAGAGGAGTTGGCAGGGTCGTCTTTAAAGAAACAGGTTCGTCAGGAGAAATCCTGTCGCAAGCTCTTCCATCTCCAAGCACAAGTTCTGATGAGGAGCCCGAAAAGAAAAGAGCAAAGTATACAACCGTGCAATCTTTGTTACGAGAGTTGAGCAAACAGAAGGAAGAAGCCAATCGGAAGAAAGAGGAGAAGAAAGATCAACGTCATAAAGAGCGCCTTGAAATTGAAAGGGAAAAGTTCGAATTCTTGAAATCTCTTCTGGAGAAAGAAACATAAATGCTCATGTTGGTTAAGAGCTTGGACCTTTAGTAGGGGTTTGTGCTCAACGTTGTGAAATCCACTGCCGTTTAAAGTGAATCCTTACTTTTTGGTTTTACTGACGTACAAAATTTTCTGTGACTCCATATTCCTAATTTTAACGTTTTAATATTGCCCGTTGTTGACTGCCGCCCTGCCTTTAGTGATGTTAAATTTTAATGTTTCATGTATATCTGTGATTCTATTGTGATGCTATTATCTGTGATTCAGTTTCCCAATGTTTGCGATTATGTTGTATTTTTTACAAAATTTTCCGATTCAATGTGACATCAGTCACTGGTTTGCTATACAAGTTTGTAAAAGTTCCGTTTAAAAAAGTTGCTTCTGTACTTCTACACTTCCATACTAAACGAAAAAATTAACATTCGAGGTTATACGGCTTCATGCGGTCATTTGAATGGCTAGACGGTCACGTTTTGTTTCCCCACGTCGTCGAATGACTGCTTCTTGCCCAATTGCTTGAGGAAGATCTTCGTCGTGAGCGCTATTCTCTGCGGGGTCTCGATCGAAGTCAGTATCATTGTTACAAATACACAAATTATGAAGCACACAGCAAGACACGATAAACTTGGTCATCTTGTCCACAGTGTGAAAGTCCAGGTACATAAGTTGCCGAAACCGTTGTTTCAAATGCCCAATTGCATTTTCAATTCGCACCCTTGTAGCACTTACCTTGCGGTTAAAGGCTACTTGTTGAGGGGTTAAGTTCCCGAAATCTTTGAATGGCGTCATCAGCCATTCGGACAGTGGATATGCTGAGTCTCCTAAACCAGAACGTAAATATTTCATTTGTTTGTTTGAAAACTTACCAAGTAGATGATGATCTCCGCTACAGATAGCGGGTAAGTCTTTGTAGATGAAAGACATCTTGTACACACGAGCATCGTGAACTTTGCTCGGCGTTCCCGTAAAAACGTCAAGAAAAGCTCTATTTGAGTCGCAAATGACCTGTAGCGTTAGAGACACCTGGTCGTGGCGAGTCACGTAGGTAGAGCGAATTTTGTGCGCTGGCGTTCTCACTGGGATGTACGTTCCGTCTATACAGCCAAGCACACCGGGGAATCCAGAAATCTAGTAAACAGTACTTCAGTCTTTAATTGTTAAAAGCAGAATTTACCTTGTAAAAATCATCGGACAGCTTTTGCTTAGCCTCAGCAGTTGCAGGGAAATAAATTAACTTCGGCGCTATTTTCAGCAAGAACCCCATTACTCTTTTTACTTGCAAATGCAATGTCTTTGGACACATCCCAAATCGTCCGGCAACATCCCGAAGACATGCTTTATTACCTGCAAACCTACAAACACTTTTTATTATACTTCTAGAAATGCATGAAGACATTACCGTAGAAACGACAATATATGATTGTCGGCTGTGTTGGGAGGAATACCCCCGTGTGTGCGGCACTTGGGGTAAAAGTTCGAATTACCAAAGAGTTCGATTATCTGGTTACACACGCTGCGGGACACTCGAAAGTTCTCTCTGAACTAAAAAATAATTAATACATGGATAATGCGAACGTATTAGTTGTAAAGCACAAAAGATACCTCTTCGTTGGAGTACAAACGCACTAAAGATTCATAGTTAGATATTTTCTGACGTGGAATTCCGTGCTCCGCAAGATCTGAAAAGAGCACGTCTTCATTGTCACTCTCACTGCTGGAGCTGGAAGAAGAAATTTCTTCTAAAAGAAGAGAAATAAGGACTTGTCGGCTTTCAGTATTCATGTTTCGCGCGTAAACAGACTGCACCAAACCTCCTGCACCGCCAAAAAAGTCGGTGCTGCAAAACCTGCACTTTCTTGCATATTCCAAGTGCTCGCTTCCCATGGAAACACGACTGGCGTCAGAGAACCCGCGCCGGCTTCCCAAGGAAACACGCTGCACCCGCACAGTGCTGAAGAGTGCAGCACCAGGTTTCCCAAGGAAAAACGCTATATGAATCAAAGAGGGTTTACCGAGAACTTCTTGTGTATGAATGTACAGTACTCTCCACATAAAACGACACACACAAACTACCCTATCCTAGCTCCCCACAAATTACTTCGGCCAAAGCAACAAGGGATTTGAATTAATAGTTGGTGCTACGGATAAATATAAGACCATCTCATCATCAAACGTTTATTGAAAAACATCTTACAAATTCTTAATGATCAAAATGAGAAATCGAAGATGGCACAGGTATATAATTTTTGTGAATATTTTCTGGAACTCCAATATCGCGGGCTCAGACAAGTCATTCGTGGGTTGGTTTCGCACAGCATGTTATTCGCTATGCTGTTCGCAACGTTTAGGCACGCATCTGTGTGGAGCTAAGATAGGGCAGTTTGTGTGTGTCGTTTTATGTGGAGAGTACTGTACAGTACAAACCTTCAACTCTGGTTAGCTTAATCCACGCAAGCTTATATATATGGAGATGGAGAGAGAATATTGAGTAGAACTTTAGGGAAAATTTTCAACCAAGATCATGAAAAGTAGACGAAAGCTAACGCAACTGCGAAAATACTAAGGATTTCAGGAAAATTACCTTGGGTTTTTATATAACATGATCTTTTTGCAATTTACGTAAAACACTTCCATTGTGGCACAACTGGTAGCTCCATACTCACATTGATATATCGTTCCCGCTGTTCCCGTGTAAGTGCTGCAATTTAAACATTTCTTGTAAATCTTACTCTTGGTTCATAACCAGGGCCGTGCTTACAGAATTCTATACCCCTCCCCGACCTTGAAAACTTCATTTACAATTCCGTTACGTTGAATTACACTCGGTAGCTTCAACGTAAGTTTTACGTTTGAATGTATCTATAGAGTACGGTAGTACTCAGAGCTAAAACGAGCGCGCTCGAAATTTTGGGAGCGATGAGCGCGATTGCTCGTTTCTAAAATTTGCGAGCGCGAGCGCAAACCGAAAGAGCGCCAACACGTTCTCAGTACTGCACAGCAGCATTACGATACTAAGGCCACGATGGAGCCAACCTACTTAAGGCCCATTTACATTGAAATTTCGAAAACGCTGACAACGATTATTCCGAAACGGATGGTATAGCCCTGCTAGATTTTTTTACATAAAGTACCGACTTTTAACTCTAGGTGGCGCTGCTAAACGAGCGTGCGCTCTTCAACACGTTCCCTGAAACAAACATAGGGAAAGCTGTTGTCTTTCATTTCACTGCCAATGTCAGCCGATCCGCTGTGTTGAAGTTCAGGCAAGGTAAGGCAAGGCAAAGCTATCACGTGACTTTGTTTGGAAGATGGTGGATGAAAAAAATTGAATTGAATTTTCAATAAAAATGTTAAATTACAAAGGCTTGTTTGTTTACTATGATGATAAGATTTTCAGATTTATATTTCCTTCTAGCTAGAAAAAGATGCGTTTCCGAACGTCAAACGTGGCTGCGTTTGGATACACAAGTTCTAATTGTTTTGTTAGCATTTTATTTATTTCCCAATCCTACAAGTTTCTTTTTGTATCAGTCCTTCCCCATGAATACAGTCAAACACTTTTGGTTCCAAGTTAATAAAGGGAGTGTCTTTTAAATAGTACTTCCCAGAATATTTGTATTATATTGCAATTACAAAGAATATGCATTCGAAGAAAACAAAAATTTCCATATTTGCGCGTCTTGATAACGACTGCAATAAGACCAGGATGTTATCCTGCATCTTATAGCATACAATATTCAGTGGCACTAATTACTTCAATGAAAATACACTTCTTGGAATGCCAAAAACAGGCCTCTAATTTTCGATATAAATACTCCACAATTGACTAAAATGTACACTAAAAATGGCATGCAACTTTTCTGTAATTACGATGAAGGGTGATTTAAACTAGATTTGCAAAATGCCTTTTTCAAAGGCCTGTCCATGTGATTGTGATTATACCACATTCGGGTAAGAAGAAAGTGGGACAGCCGACGTAAGGAATTGCCTTTCCTGAAATACACTGTATTTTCTGAAGTTTTAATCTATATTAGTTGCTCGTGCACATGGATTTATGCGTATATTGTACAGAATGAACTTTCTCTAGAATTCGGGATCGTAGTTACAATAATTAAAAAAGACGAGAGTTGCGAGCCGTCGGGCAACCTACGCCTGTTTCTGCAACTTCCCAGGACTAACCGTGCTTGCTTCGGTTTATGCCAATTCCTTACGTCGGCTGTCCCACTTTCTTAGTTCGGCCACTGTGAGGAAGCCTTGTTGCGGGTCAAAAACGTTCGAACAATGAAAAAGTGGGACACCATTCGCGCAACTGTCGGGCCGTTAGGCATGCGACGGTTTGTTTGTGTCGTTTTATGTGCCGAGTACTGTACGAAACGGATTACCTTCGCTCAAATAACCTGGCCCTTCCATTGACTTTCGCAAATTCTCCTTATACGTGTCATTGTCAAAGAAGATTAAATTTTCTTTAAATAAGATAATAAGATTATGATTAATTAGTTTTCTTTTGGTTTCCTTAAATTATTTAGTTAAAAATAGGTTCAGTGAGGTATCTGAGGGTCATGG
>JAHZNP010002180.1:0-10252 GCA_020615345.1 Triops cancriformis | reverse complement strand
CTCCAGCAGGTCCCCAATTAGCAACACATTCCGTTAAGTGGAGGAGCTGATGGGCATTAAATTTCATATTATTTTCACCGTACAGCTCACCAAACGTCTTGACAAATTTCTGTAACAAATCATCAGCCACGTGAAGTTTGAATTGAGTTATGCCTGGCTCGATCATAATAAAGATTGCTTGTGACAGAAGGGCGAAATGCGATAAGTATGGCTCGAGCAGAGCAGAACGATTAGACCATAGTACAACAGGAAGTTATGCCATTCCGATGCCTTCCAATGTGCCCTTTCGTTAAGAGATCGGGGCAAGCGTTTGACATTAGACGGTGGTTGAATCTGTAGCATTTTTTCGTTCACTGCTTTCACTTTTGCCGGCATTCCTATATACCACTCTTCAGTGTGGTTTACCGAATCGAACCACAATGCGCACAGCTGCCGGCAAACTCCGAGATCGATGCAGTGCATTATATCAACGACACAACCCCTCACGATGTCAAAATGACTAATTCCAATTAGCGGGGAAGTGCGAACAATGCCGTTTATAAATTTCGTGCTTGCATCTACTCCAGTCCTTGTTCTCGGGAAGTCAGAAGAGTCTCTATTATTGAGCTTTCCGGATTCGATGTACGGGTAGCATTGGACAGTACCCTTGCCTTTTTTCAGTCGCAGACCTTTCATCGTGCACCACGAACAACCAAAATGTCCGGTGCATAGTTTTAGCCCCTGAATGTCTGCTCTGGCAACTCTGTCGACAGAACACATTGCAAGGGAAACCTTCGTCGTAATCATGTGAGTTCCACTTGCTGTGGTTTTAAGCCATTGAAAACCAGCTTTAGACAAAGTTGTAACTTCGTTTACGAAAGACTCTAAGATTAACTGTAAGTTCGGTTTCCCATAACCGGTCCACAGTGCTGTTACAATTATGTTTTTGTAACGGAGCCATGGCGGCAATTCATTTATGAAAACCTGCACCGGCCACATGCTGAAATTAGAAGATTGAAAAATTGGGACTCCATCCGTGTTCATAGTCAATGAAATGCAGTTTTCGTTACTGTTCTTAAGAATTCCTCCCTGAAATGTTCTGTAAAGATGGCCATCAGAAATATCGTTCAAATTAAAGGAATTTCTCCCATTTTTGATTGGACAGTCAAGAGATTTTCCTAGTCCGAGATCTTGAAGTAAGGTTCTTAATTGTACTTCGAGAGGCCAGTGCAAAAAGTAGCTCTTTTTCTCCTTCAGTACGCTCTCTTCAAACTCCTTATTACATTCCTTGCATTGTACTTTGTCGTTGGTTGACTTCTGTGTGTTGCCAGAACAGTCGGGGCAATAGAAACAATAATTGAAGGCTTCAAAAGTAACTATCTTTTCAAGTTTATAAACGGTTTCTGGGAGTAGTGATGGACTGGGAATAAGCAAGAGCAAAACGTCAAGCAAATGCTGAACGTTGATCTTTGACAACGACGCCGACAAAATAAATGCTTGAAGCAGAAGGACCGCTTGTAGCAACGTTACAGGACACTTGTCGTAAAGTTCCTTACTAAGGCAAGAAAAATCGAAAGCGTCGCTTTCGTTAGACTCGTTAGAGCGGGATGAAGGATCCGGAACGGTAACAGGGCCATTTTCTGCGTGGTTTTCGTTTTCTTTGCCGTTGTTAAACACTGCTTCATAACTTGTCTCGAGAACTATTGATTTGTTTAAATAAAATACTAATTAGTTAAAGCAATACATGTTCGTTGCAAACGTGTATCTAACGTACCTTCATTACTGTATTCGGAGGGAGTAACAACCTTGTTCTCAAAAAGCCTTCGGAAGGTGCTTTTCGGGTATCCACTTTTATATTGCCTGTAAAAGCCTCTTTTCTTACGAGTAGGAGACATGACTCACGGTTGTCTGTGCAAAAGCTAGAACTGAACTGTCTCAGGGTAGACCCAACTGTAGAAGGTAAGCGAAGTATGCATACAAGGTCCAGACTGAACTCAGATATCCGCTAAATCGTCTGGGCTTACGCTTAAAAATACTTTTTTTTTATGTTCGGCACTGAGCCCATTTAGTTACGCGATTCAAATCCAAAAGTTTTTTTAAAATAAAGATGCCTTCGCGTTCTTTTGCGCATGAAGAAAATGTTCCCCCTTATTTCGGTCTAGTCCTGGAGTTCCGAGCTTTGAACGGAGCGCATACGTGTAAAGGGAAGCAACCGGCAGACAGTTTCGAAACGAGACAGTTTCAGAACAGTCCCAACCAAAACTGTTTTCTTTTCATATGCCTGTACCAAATGTGGTCCGTACCGCTGGTGGTGGACAGAAATTGGCAGAGGAACTACTAGGAAGTCGACTGGGCCAAGGCACCCATACAGAAACACTGCAGGTGAACTTCTACTGTCAAGAGCTATAAATTTAGTTTGACATTTACGACTGTGGCAATGTAGCGTGGGTTAGCTTCTCGGAAGCGTTTCCCACGCTACCGATATACCCATCAAAAGCCCCTTGAGGCCAAACTTGGTATAAGCGAGCTTCACGTGTTGTAACACAGTGGCAACACATTATTCAGTTGGAAAGACAGTGCCTTAGTGAGAAAACCGGTTGGAGTAAGCTGCGCTTTGATTAGTGAATTCGTCTTTCACACGATGTTCGCTTTTGTGTATTGGTTGAATACGAAGAAGGAACAGTTAAGAAGGACTTATTCTGTATTGGATATAAAATGCGTTAAGGACCAGAGAATGCTAAACATACCAACTTTGATTGGTGACGTGCAGTGGCCTTACCCCGACAAGAGTGGAAAGACTCCGACATACAAAGGACAAGTGTTAAAGTTGGAAGTAGGTTGAAGCTACCAGATAAATGCCGAACGGTATAGGTTTTTATCGTTAATAATATCATTATCAATTTATTTTTTCAGGCAACAAAACTGCACTCTAAAATGAGAAGAATGAAATCATCGCCTCCTACATAGAAGCGCCCATGCCGCTGGATATGACCTCACCACCTGTGGATCCCGATGTACAAGAAGTTGATGTAACCGACGAGTGTGTGGACAACGACGAGTTTGCCAGAGCAGCTTCACCTGAGCCAATAGAAGAGTTTTCAGTTAGAGGCCGTCTCAATCTAGAAGCTGAAGTGAAGTCACTGACAGAAAGAATTAGCCAGCTTTTGCAAGAAAACATAAAAATTCGCGAAGACTACAGAGAACTCAGCGATAACTATGCAAAGCTTCAACGAGACTTAGCTAATAGTCGCGTATCTTTTGAGCGCCTAAGTATGCTCAATGTTAGACTTCAAGAACGTAAGTTAAATGCACTTTTATGAACATCTTACGGTTTATATTACCAACTTTTGTTAAGGTCTTGGCAATGCTGGAGAGAACAATACAGCCGACGACAGCAAACTGCAATTGAGGCTCGAGAAGGCCAAGGCGGTAAGTGCTCTTTAAACTAGCTTTTTATTATTTTTTCAATTGCCCATGCGTAAGCTGTTATTGCTGCCCTGATTTCATGTATTGGTTTGCTACATAAGTTATTTTGTGTGTTCACATGGAGCTGTTTGCTAACACGGAATTGATACAGAAGGACTTGGACTATGTCGAACGGAACTTTGGGAGGTCAATGGCGTTCCTAGTCAATAATATCATGGAGACGGTATTTACCAAATATGAGATGGAGGGAGCCATACTTTCGAAAAAGCACGCAAAGAATGAGTCTCCGAACCCAAAAGTCTTGGTGCCGGAAAAAGTTAATGCATTAGTGGGTAATAACACTGTATTTAAATATTTTAAAATCCATATTTTTAATACAATCTATAATCTTAGTTACCTAAAATTCCATTTGTGCTGTCATTTAACTAATCGCATATTCATTCTGATTGTTTAGAGTATGTGGCATGCGTCTTCCCGACCAACAGGGACGTGGAAATCAAGCGCGTAATGGCACAGAAGTGTCAGAATCTACGCAAGTCCGTGTTGAAACGGGTAGACAACTTAACCACCCCGTAAAGCAGTTCGTTACGTTATGCTAAGTTCTGGCATCCAATCGGGATACGTTTGGAAAACCTATCTTCTTTGCCCTACTTTTTTGTTACGTGTTTTTACGTGTTATCATCTTGAAATGTGCATTCATGTTTTTGTCACTATGCTTATGCGGATTTAACGACAATATTGCAAACTGGAGCGTTGTATTGCGACGAAACGAAAATAAACAATGCTTACACTGCCTTATTCTGGCAAGCAGCAATACCGCGTTTTGTTTTCTGTTTTCGTTACGTAAACTTGAGGACTTGGTGATTACAAACAAGACCAACGTTAAATTACACTAACAATTATTTTGCTTGTACTGCATCTTAATATAATACATTATGATAGGGGTTAATCTTCGGTAAATGTGCTTTACACATTTCCAGTTCTTCGGTTAACGTTCGGTACGAGTCCCGTCAACCGCACGTAAATTTGCTAATTTCTAAGGAAATAGTATATTAAAGTATTTTGTAAAGAAGGTAAAAGTAATGTACAGTTAAGTATACTCGAAATGTACCCAAGGTGTACATTAAGTGATTACTAACAGTAAAGTTAAGGTTAGCCTCAGTGACACCAATAATATTTCTCGTTATGCTTCGGGTAAACCGAAAGTAAAAAACCGTAGTTTTACCACTTTGCCAAATTACCGCGGTGTTACGGAGTTGCGACCGAAGTTTACCATAGGTTCAACTGAAGATATTGCCGTGTAAATTAGAGTAAACCGAAGTCGTCCTTAGGTAAAACAGGCACCTTTTTTCGTACGGGTATAGTGCTGTCAGCAGGACGCAAAAGAAACATTACTCCATATCTCTAATCAAAAAATTTACTGACTATTTCGTCGTCTTTGCATGTTGGAAGTAAGTTTTTTGCTTAGAGAGGTGTAAAAAAGAAACGAACGATGTAAGCATTACAATCATAACAAGTGTAGAACCAAATGTGGATGAATAGGACCAACAATTTCAACATAAGGGTAATGGAAAAGTCTATCGTCCATCTACAGTGTTTTGGGTACAAGCTTTTATATTGAAGGGTGTTTGATACAATTACAATTAGAACTGTACGACAAAAACAATTTTTCATTCGTAAAATGGGGAAAATTATTTAATTTAAAAGAAAACAATGTGGAAATGACTAGTAATGCTGCAAGGAATGAGAAAATAATGTTTTTTGTGACTTAGGAGCGGGAAGCATTTTTTTACATTTGTGACTTTTTTTCCATTGTGCAGGTTTCAGGCGACAGAAGCACGTTCGTGGAACGGAAACCATTTCCATTATGTAGCCAATAACTCTGCAAAGTTAGGTACATTTTGTTTAGGAAATAGTTTAGTTCAATGCAGAAACATCAAATTTACTTACAGATAAGTACGTCTGAAATATACTTGAATGTTATTACATTTCGTCACGTTATTGGCCGTGTTGAAGATTTCCGAAACGTAATTAGCCCTTACGGCTGCATCTTGCTTCCTTTGGGTAGGCTGTTCGTACCTTTATTTTGTAATGTGTACCATAATGTACCATGCTTGCATTCCATAATAATGACAAAATTTAATTACCATACTCATGTTGTATCCATGATGCAGGCAGATGCAGGGGCAAATAGTCACAGGTAAAGGGAAACAGAAACAGAGTCGGTAGAAAATGTAGGGTGAATTTTGAATCTGTAGGCAGTTTATCCAACAAGTTTGATCGTTCAAATGAAAAGAAAATTAATTGATAAGTATACATCACGCCATATGTAAACTTTTATTCAATAGGCTAGCTTCCGTTTCCGTGTACAATGCGCAATGAGAGATACGTTCCATAGCTAATGACACCTTGTGAGTGACAATATCCATATTTCGACTGTGAAATTGAATTACATGGTTCATTTTTTTCATTTGGTTCAAGTCACCATATTTCCATGGCCGTACCAATAATTATGGTTCGGGTGAAGAAGGGAGGTGGGAAGAGCTTCGGGGTAGTTGCCATATGCAATTTAGTTATAGATTTTAATTTTCTCTCTGATCCCAAATATAAAGTAACCATGAGTAGGCTTGAATATCCTTTACCCTCTGGGTACGGCTTTGCATATTTCTCAGTACTGTTTACAAAATCAAGAAAGAAAAATAACTTTTCTTTGTTCATTCGGATTCCGTATCATAGCCATTTAACTTTTGGAGATTATTCCCGTTCCCTTGCCTTCTTTTATTTTGCTGTTTCTGCTCTTCGCCACAATAGCGTCCAAAACGAATTGTGGTTCTCGAGGATCCTCGTTTCTAGCCAGTCGAGAGTCAGCGAGTTCAGGAAGAAGGCTGGTTTCGAAAAACCTGCACAGTTTATGAAACATTTCCGTATTCCAAAAATGCTTGTCCGGTTCTATTCGCTCAGTGTGCATTTCTTTCGGACACCAAACAATAAAATCACAACATGCTCTATCAGTAACTTCAAGTTGTCCTTAAATCTGATAATAGTATGAGTGCTTTCAATTGAGGGTAACTTTCCCGTTTGCAGCAGGCAAAAGTCCAACTGATCTATTTTTTTTCTCGCAAATGAAATCGTAGATACTATCTACTTTCTCCAAAAGTTTCGGGCATTTTATTTCAACTAATCCCTCTTGTCCTACTGCTCCGTCCGGTGAGGCTCCCAAGTATCCCAACTTGGGATGAACCCATAATCCAGACGGACTTACTTTGATTTTTCTTTTCTCTTCATAATCCTTCTTTGCCCTACTTTCGTTAAATTTTCCGTACTCTGTAGCCTCCGTCGACCAATATTTAGGTAAAACAATCTCTCTAAGTATGATTCTCCTAAGGGTTGATTCACGGAGCTTGCAAAATTTTCCGAAGACGGACGCTGTAATACGATTTTTTCTGGCCTCTCTCCAGTCGTAGCAGTCTACTTGACCACGGGTCTTCGGCTCAAGTACTGAAATTTCCTGTTTCGTAATCTGTAATTGCCCACGAATACGTTCAACTTCGTTAGCAAGTGACTCGTGGTCGAGATCCGGATGACCGCAATGTCTGTCTAGTCCACTAAAGTCATCAACGACTTTGGCGTACTCTTCTGTTTATTAATTTGTAGCATTTTCTTCGCAGTACCTAACATAACGAGCTTTCCGTGCACTGGTACTAGCTGAATGCCTAGCCTCGTACTTATCCATTTGCTCCGATCTGATGTTGTACTTCCTGAGTACGTGAGCGTGGAAGCTCCTTCCGTAGAGCGAAGCCAAAACCGCACCGTAACATCGATGCGCGTACGATCCTCTTTGCGATCGTAATATTTGCTTCTCCCTTACGTTTTTGGGTACAAGAGACATGAACCGTTCTTCAGCATTAGTGGTTACTTCCACAAGCAGACTGTGGCTCTTCTTCTTTACATACTCAAGAGCTTTGCAAACGTCAATATAAAGTTTCTCATTTTTTTACTTTGCTCTTCTTTCCCGCAAATTTGCATCCTTTTCTGTCAGGTGATGGTTTCTCACACGATGTGTGATCATCTAATAAATAGTGCTTTGGACCTTTGTCAAGAAGCCGGGACAAATCTTCTTCCGTGCCGTTTCTCAGTGCATTATGGTTAATTGCTCCGCGACGAGCACAGGTAAGCTTACCGATCAATCGGTTCACGAGCACCTTTCTGTACTTTGCATTCGCCAGTTTAAGATTAAAAAGCTTATTAGTGTAGTTTTTCACTACGTGATTTGCGCATTCAATTTTTTTGAGCAGTCTCTGTGTCCTAGGCGTGCTTGCCAAGATCTTATTGAAAGTAGAGGAATCGCCATCTCCAATGACATGAGAAATTCTAACTTTGTATTTCTTCTCAATCTCACGAATTCCTGTACAAATTATGTCAGCCTCCATGGCAGTTGAAGGCCCATCCCAATTCATATAGCACTTGTGGGGGTTTCCCTGCTTTTTTCGCCCGTTCAGCAACATTACAAATGGAACAGAACGTATTTCTAATTCCAACATACAGCGGTTTATTGGTATGAGCACCAATAAGCACAGCGACTCCAGATTTCGCATTGTAGCGCTTGCCGTGGCTTCGTTGGGACCATCCACCGTCACCAATCACGGTGATTAGTGGGAACCCATCGTCATCCACGCGTCCTGCTTGAACAGCAGCTTTTATTTCCTCGTCCATGGACTTACTCGTTTTTTCACTGCCGCGTCTTTCCAGATTCCCCCAACGAATTCCTCTTCTTGTAAATAAAATGGTTTCGTCATATAGGGAATCTGTGTGGTTTCGCAAATTACTTCTAAGTGAGGATGCCCAGAACCAATGGCCATCATCGACATAGTTATAAGAGTATTTATAGACAGCTTAGCCTTTTTGGCCGTTGGCTCTTCATGGATATGATCATAATTAATTTTGCGCTTCCTTTTCAAAAAATTTTCCCTGTAGTCACGTTCCGAGTCTCTAAAGCACCTAAAATCACGGTGATGACACGACATAATTACAGACGTGAAAAAGCCGTGAGTCTGTTCTTCTGCAAAATCTAATGTAAATGCGCATAATGAATTGTGTCTAAGGGTGACTTCTGCAGAACGTTCAACGACGTATCCCAGTTCAACTATTCTACGACCCTGTATATCGCCTGCAACGTTAGGCGGCCTCAAATTGAATTTTTCTGTGCTCAGTTGCACAGCTTTTATATCGTCCTGGTCGTTTTTATTTCCTTGAAACCGCAAAGTGTGAGGGAAAGATCCGTTGTTGACATCTGCATTGTCATTGCCTGTTACGTAACACTGTGTATTTGGGGGAGATTTACTCCCTTCATTTACGCACCTACTAGAATCGTATGCAAAACTCACCTGATAGTCACTTGTATCTTTATCCGTAAGAATAGGAGCACTTTTCGCAGGAATGGGATATCTCTTTGGAGGCTACTTCTTTTTTTGTAACGTTTTGAACGTTTTCTGTCACCCATTTATTAGGACTTTACAAAACAACGAAAACTTGCATTCTGAATAGGGAAAAAACAGTAAACTTGCTTTTGAGGCGCTGAGTTTCGTAAAGAGAGTGCCAGAACATAAAGCGGAAGCTGTATAACCATTTTCTTTATTACCTTTAGGCTATGAACATGAAAAGAACAAGGACAGGGCAAATAAGAATTCCACTACGCGTTTTGCTGTGTCATACAGTTATCATTGTAGTGCAAGCGTCTCAAAGGATTTTAACTTTAGTCGCGGTAATCCTTTTACCGCGTAAAGAAGAAAGGAAAAGCCCGTACCCAGGGGTGTGGTACAGTACGGTGCAAAAAAACCGGCGGGGGACCAGCGCGCTTAAATGGCACGGGCATGTCCAGGCAAGCGCCAAACTCGTTCCGCAGGGTTATGCTTTTGCTAACAGTCTAGGCAAGCGGGGAGAAGACAACCCGTTTTAAGCACTGCCTGGACATGCCCGCACCGCACTGTACCTGTTTTCCCCCGCCAATTTTTTTGCCCTTTACTGTACGTTACTTTTTACTACCTCTTTCCTATGTGCTGATTTTATAATACGAAAAATACGACAATAGTTAAAAAATCTCTGACCCAACCCCCACCCCCTACCCAACAAACCAAAATGGTTGGTTCGGTAACGAGGACTGTTATATTTTTGTGTATGGACTGTTTTAAAAATTATTTATTAAAATATACGATAGGTTCTAAACTAATTTGTGAATCATTCTATTGCATGTTAGAAATCTCTTATTTTCATGCGAATGCACGGCATAATTTAATAAATGCTCAAAAATGAATCATCTTCGACATTGAATAGGCTATTTTCCCGTTATTTTATTCTTTTAGTTGCCTTTCTTTCTCAACGTCATTGAATTTCCACACATTCTTTAGCGGAACTTATATAATAATAATAGCAGACTTTTGTAAGTCTTCCTGATGTTGTTTTCCTGACAGAATGAAGTAAATAATGAAGTTTTGCAGTAGCGTTTGCAGATTGTGGTTTCTTGTGTCATTAAAGATTTCTTTGTTTGTTTATTTGCGGTCAAAAAACACGCTGTTTGAAGATCGTGCTTTTTGAAAAATATCACTCAACGAAAAATTACCTCGTTGCATGTATGTTAGATTTACATGTGTGAACTTGAATTATTTTTATAAAAGACACGTGTTATAGGGCTTGTCCCAAATAGGGTTTGCAGTCCTTCTCCGCCAGGGTTGCCACTGTAACATAAAACTCAAGGCTTGGCAATAAACCCCGCCTACCATGGTCACTTTTGTTTTTGTTTACCAGACATCAACAGTGGCGTGCTTCACTTGTCTGTATTGTCTTTCGTTAA
>JAHZNP010002179.1:0-10254 GCA_020615345.1 Triops cancriformis | reverse complement strand
GACTCATACCGTTTGGGCAGTCCGCACTAATCCAAAAATGTTCAACTCAAGTTGTGGAATTTAAAGCAGAAGACTCACCTTGCGGACTGCAGCCGCGTTACCTGAACTACACAATAGGCAAAGACGGCCTTTCGCTCTACCCTTACAAGCCTTGTTTCTGGCAAAATGGCATTGCAAACTTCAACGGGAAAGCCCATAAATTCGAGAATGGTGATTGGAAAATAATTAACTCTACAGAAATTCCGCAACTGTACCATCTCGCATTGAACTTAAATCTATCTGTAGAGACCGTCCTCTTCAATCTACTCAGCAACATCAACCCGGCCTACCATAGAGAATCGCAAGAAAATATAAACATACTAATCGACATGATGCAATCTGTTGATAAAACGGCATCGCACCCTCTTAACGGAATGGCTCTCGACGTAAAATCGAAGAACAACTTTGATGGAATATTTAAAATCTCAACGGGTGTTACTAAAATCCTATATATCTTGGCAGCTTTTATTGTTGTCATACCAACCTTAATTATTATACTAAAATGTACACCATGCGTAACCAATGTATCAAAACTATTTACCAAAAAGGCACGGAAAAGCAAAAATAAATCTACGGATGACTAGGAAATGGCACCTCTCCAACCCCAGACAAATTTTATACATCTAGCTCCAGTCCCCACTGTTCCCCCACTGTATCCCACTCTGTCAAACGCTCAACCGCAATCCTCCTACTATCCAACGCTAGGATTGAGGATGTAATTTTGTTGCCGAGACGGCAACTTCTTTAAAGGGTGAAGGAATGTAAGAAACTAAAATAGGGAAAACTTCTAAAAAGTCAAGTAGGCGCAGCTTGAAGGTCATTACCTTATTTTCTAACACGTAGGCACTTTTAACAAACAACTTTCTCGTAGGCCTAAAGGAAAAGGCGGAGGTACCTCGTGCCAAGAACGTGTTCTTGGGTACCAAAGCTGACGTCCTTTTATGTAACTAAATAGGTCGTCCATTGGTATAAATACCGATTGACCTAAGCCATAAGAGTCAGTTCGGGTTAACGCACAGAAGCAGCGTAAGAAGAGCCGAAGCCCTCGGAAGACCAAGTGGCCGTACCCGAACCATATATCCTCACTCCTTACTGTTCTGCCAGTAGTGAAGAAAACTGTAATTTGTGAGTAAACAATAAAGTGATAATTCGCATAAAAACGTGCCTTATTACAAACAGCTGACAATTGTTTTTTTTTTGTAAACGAGAAGGACGAAGGATAGTTTGCAAAGAAAGACTCCGAGTTCGCTGAAAAGTCTCACAAAGACACCACCGACCATAATATCGCATTCTACGAGCTTGGATTATCAGCGGATGATTTTGTTTACGTACGGATCGCCCCATCGCACTAAATCAGCATGATAATACTGAATACTATACCCCAGGATGAATCAAAGCTCGAAGACTGTGAGGATTACACAATATGTTACCAATCAAGAGCATTACCCACATACAAACCAATCAGATCGCATGAACATGACAACGGTTACAAGTGTTAGCCCTACACGACAACAGAAACCAAAGAAACAGACTGCAGCTTTAGCATGTCCTCAGGTTAAAAGTATCCCGGAAGCAACTACAGTGGAAACTGGTTATAACGAAAACGGTTAAGACGAAATATCGTTTATAACGAAATAACATGTCGGTCCCGACAAAATCCTATCTCTTTACATACGTTTTCCTTCGGTTATAACGAAACAAAATATCGGTTATAACGAAAAGATCTTCGAACCGACAAAGCAACTTTTTCTGCTTGAAAGTCTCGGGTTACCCTCTCCGTATTAATAAAAATACAAACTCGGCATAAACTCCGCTCTCCTTCTTGCCAACTCTTACCCTTTGACCGAGCGTCCCCCAATAAGGCGGACAACCGATGAAAATGCTTTTAGAGATTTTTTTTCATTTTATGAAAATGTATTGTTAAATGTTAATATTAGTGAACGGAAATCCAAAATGTATTATTTATAACGGAATAGACTGCCAGTGTATCGGCGTAAACTTGAATACTGTATAGGTTATTGCGAATTTAAGTTTTTTTGGCATGCTTCGGTTATAACGAAATTCAGTTATAACGAAAAATATTCTCGGTCCCTTCGATTTCGTTATAACCGGTTTCCACTGTATAAGGTTATAACCGTTAAAATATGAGATTATTACGGTTTTCATAATTACTGTCAAATACGAAATGAATGCAGAGTTGGATCTAATCAAACAAGTTTAACTTCAAAACTGGTGTATTCCAATCGAGTAGTTTTATGCACGAAATTACAACTTTGATTACTATATTCATGGAACGTGAGTTTCACATACCGCCGAAAACGTTTTTATATTGACCCAGAAGTAGTCATTTCACCAAAACCTACCAATTATCACTTTTTCTATAAAGTTAGCTTCTTTTGCAAGAAAGGTTGATGCTTTTTCTATAAAGTTAGCTGCTTTTTCTATAAAGTAAAGCTACTTTGGCAAAGATTGATAATTTTTCTGTAAAGTTAGCTACTTTCTCAATAAAGTAATGCGCTTTTACTAAAATTTTATACTTTTCAATAAAAATGGATACTTTTTCTAAAAATTTGAAAGTGTAAGCAATGTAACATTTGCGACATGCATTGTAACGAGCGCGTCATATGTGTAAATGCGAAATTAAGTCAAATAAATTAGTAAACGCAACAATTGGGAGTCAAGGAGTGGTATGAACTAAAAAAATACTCAGAATGTATATAGTCAGACAATAGTTTAATTTAAGAGAAAGAACCGTCCTTCGCGAGTGTAAATAAATTGTACAATGTTCTGTTATCGTTCATAAAGTTCTGTCATGCAAACTCGCACACAAGAACTGAAAAACTGAAAGAGCGAGAAGAACCATCTCAGGTAGGGTAGATAGACTGGAATATGTCGAATTATGACCGAAAACCATACACCGCGTCGGAAAAGTCGTAAGGTGGATAGAAAATTGTTTGACCAATTTTAGTAATCTAGAAGATTACATAAAATAACAGTGAAGTTTCACTGCCCATGCAATAACTCTGTCTCATAACGATTGAGACGGTTGGCCTGAGCATCCCATCAGACCAAACTTTTGAAACTTGGTATTTCATTCAGCAGTCTCTTCCAGTTCAGCACTTCATGGCATTGTCCTCAGCGTTACCATACAATTGTGCTTTTTACCTTTCACCCTGTTTAATTTAATTTATTCTTCAAAATAGCCTCCGAAAATCTATAACGGAGACTACTTCTCACCCATTTGTCGCATCGCTCTTCTACCCGGATCATCCAAAACATTTGATCGAAACATATTGAGATATTCCTACTGAGATATTCCCATTGCAGACCGTAGTAAATATGTGCTGATGTAATTTGCACCAGCTGTTATCAAAAGCGGCTTCAGTGCGTCTTTTTTCCGAGCTTATTTGTGTTATATAGTTCTGTTCGTGTAAAGTGTGTGCTCTGTACGTGGATATAGGATCGTTTACTCGGCCAGTATTAAACTAACACGTCTAACATTTTGGGCTAAAATGCATTTCGTGGGAGCAAATGGTGAGGAGTGGTACTTTACGGTCAACACGGGGACTTTGTGTATTAATGTTGGTCTTGACTCCTCGACCACCGCTGCTCTTTCCCAGTGCTTGGGAACATTTGCGGGTGAGATGGTTTAGTGGCTTGCGACTAAAGCACAGGCCATTCCGTTGCCATTCCGTGGTCGGAGCAGACTCTTGCAAACGCACTAGACGGTTATTTTGGTAGCAGGAGACTTTCCGCTGGTCTCAACGTTTCCCCGTTTTCGTAGCTCAATTCTGGCTTTCCATTCCTTCATGTTGAGTCGTTGTTCTTCCTACATTGGTCATGTGGAATCGTTCGTGGACGGTTCTGCTCTGGGATTGCAGGGTACGCATATAGGGTCGGAGGCAGACTAGCCAGGTGCTGGCTGCAAGTTAGTACTGGCGAGGTGTGTATTCCAAAGCAGCGGTCAGGGGTGACAATGTCAGTCTCTTCTTGGTACTCTCACGCAGTTCAGCGAAGCCCCGTCTGTGCTATTATGGTTACGCGTTATGGTAGAAGCGACTGTATTCAATCTGGAGAGCCTGTTTCACTGTGCGATGGACGTACTCAGGTTCTGACATTTCGATGGAGCGCTTCTTACAAAGTTTCAGCTTCGCATACGTGTAAGTTGAAGTACGTTCCTAGAGAAGCTGGTGCCTTGTTTCAACAAGTTTGATTCGCTCTGCCATGGTAAATCGTCGGCACAAATATTTCAAAAATGCTTCTTTCTAGGTGGTTCAATTTTGTGTACGTTTATGTATCTAATACGAGCGTCACAATGTCTCAGCAATTCTGCTTTATGCGACCCTTAGCAAGCAATTTTTTATCCACCTTACGGCCTTTCCGACACGGAGTATGGCTTTCTGTCATAATTCTTCGACATATTCCAGCCTATCTACCCTACCTGAGATGGTTCTTCTCTCTCGCTCTTTTCAGTTTTCAGCTCATGTGTGCGAGTTTGCATGACAAAACTTTATAAACGATAGCAGAACATTGTCCAATTTATGGACACTCACGAAGGATGGTTCTTCCCTTAAATTAAACTATACGTCTGACTACATATGTCCTTAGCGATTTTTTTTAGATTATGCCACACTTTGACTCCAAGTGTTGTGTTTACTGGTTTATTTTACTGAATTCCACTTTTACACATATGCCACGCTAGTTACAATACTTACCTCGAATGTTACAACCAACGGTTTCACATTTTTAGAAAAAGTAACAATTTTTATTGGAAAACATCAAAACGTCAAAATTTCTTGCAAAAGTATTAATCTTCATAGAAAAAATATCAGGTTTTATTGAAAAGAATCAACTTTTTAATAAAAGCGTATAACTTTATAGATGAAATAGCCAACTTTATAGTAAAAGCATTTAACTTTATTGAAAACTAGCTAACTTTACAGAAAAAGTATCAATCGCTGTTAAAAACTAGCTAACTTTATAGAAAAAGTATCAACTTTATAGTGTTACGCGGTTATTCGCTAGTTGGTATATTTTAACATTGTGCTTGGGAACACTGCGGCGTCCGGGCATTGGACGCTCAGCGTCCGGGGCCCCTTTGCATACAGGGCTCGGATGCCGGGAACAGGATGGCTGGTACCGGACGAGTCAGCACAATTATGCACGTAGACAGTACGGACTTGGCCGGTCCGCCCGAGGGGCAGAAGGGAGTCGCTTGTTGGGCTAGAGACGGGATGGGTCGGTTGGTGTGAGTGAACAGTTTCTGGCGAAAAGGTTTTGAATGTGAATTTCCCGACTTTTCTACGAACTCGGTTGTTTTATTCCGTCACATAGGATAATTACGTGACAATAGTAAAATCGTCTAACTTTAGAGGAAAATTATCAGCTTTATAGTAAAAGCGTCTAACTTTAGAGGAAAAGTATCAATATTTCTTGCAAAAGTAGCTAACTTTGTTGAAAACTAGCTAACTATACAGATAGTATCAACATTTCTTGCAAAGTAGCTAACTTTATATTGAAAGTATCAACTTTATAGTAAAAGCGTATAACTTTATGGAAAAGTACCTAACTTTGTGGTTTGGTAAAATGACTACTGAATCAACATATTAACATTTTGGCGTTATGTGAAACCCCTGATCCTTGAATATAATAGTCGAACTTGCATCTTGCGTACAAAATGACTGAATTGGGATACATCCGTATGAAAGTTAAAGCTTGTTTTTCGATCCAGCTCAAACATTCGTTCGGTCTTTGATCATGGAAACCGTAATCATATCACATTTTAATGGTTAAAATCAATACATCTGCTTCTGGGATACTTGTACCTGTGGCCACGCTAAAGCTGCAGTTTTCTTCTTGTGTAGGACTCATATTCATTTATTCTTGTTTGGGTTCTGAGTGGATGACATTTTGTATTTTTAAAATTTTGGGTAGTCCTATAGTCTTCCTGCTTTGGTTCATCCTGGGGTGTAGCATTCAGTATTATCCCGTTTTATTGCGATGGTGCGGTCCGTACGCAAACTAGCAAAAATCATACAAAGATAGTCAAAGACGGTAGAATGCTATATTGCAGTTTGAGGTGTCATTGTGTGACTTTTCAGTGCACTCGGGGTCCATCATTGGAAACCATCCTACGAACCTTTCGTTCCCGAGGGAACAATTTTCAGCTGTTACGGCAAGATCAGTGGGTGGAAACATTATTTGATGTTACGTGGAATCATTCGCCTTCATTGTAATTATACGACTTGTCATGCCATTTATGAAAACGAGTGAATTTTAATATATTGTTATTCCGATAAAACTGGTTTATTTTCATCAATCCTTTTATAACCAACAAACATTACTGTAAATAACTATAAAACAAGTTTTAAGAGTTGCACGAGAAAAACATCAGTGTCAATCCTATCATTGCCAGCACCTACATCTTAAGCCGTCACTTTCATATTTTCCGTTTCAATAAGAGGGTTTGCAGCGTTTAGTTGAAAACGCGCCCATTGCGTCTTGTCAATTAGGCGTGTAAGAATTATGAGGTTGGTAAAATTCAACATCGCTCTCGTAGTCTTCGAGTTTTGGCTAATTCTTGACTTCTTCAATTATGAGTTCATCGTTCTGCAATATTCGATAATGATCTTGTTTCTTGATGTATGCGAGACAACAATTAAAGCTTCGATAACAGAATCGAGATATCGCAATGGGATACCAAATTTAGCACCGTAATTGGTCATGATTCCATTATTTGCGAATACGCGAATACAAATGACCCACCGCCGTTCGGGAGAAAAAGAAAGTGTGACGTACCAACGATCTAAATTATCATCAGAGTAAATAAAAAGACCTAGTTAAATTGTCTAACAAAATAATACAGCACAATTAGAGGAGACTCGGGTCAAAAGTAACACTAACGGCCTTCTTGGTTTTCGTTCGTAGCACGAACTTAATTATCATCTGAATGGATACCCATTAGACGCAGGTGTATCTCAGCTCTCTGTAAAGCCAATATTTGCTTTTCAAAAATGTACTATAAGATAGACCCAGCCTTCAAACTAGGAGGATCTCGTGCGTTACTACCGGATAACCCGTTGGGTCAAAAGTAACGTCGCGTTTAACGTGCGTTTCCCCATAAGAAACTTTACCGATCAAATTTCTAATGTTACACCTTACAGATCGTAATGAAAACAGACAAGTATAATCTTCACCACTAGTAGGACATTCTAAATGAGTTTCTGTCAAGAATCCGTGTATTTTAAGAAAAACTAATTAAAAAACAATAGAAATGCAACGTTGTAAGAGGTTGGCGCGAGTTGCAGAGGCGGCAGTTTCAAACGCCACAAGGCTACCATAAAAAGTGCTGGAAGTGCAGAGTGAACTATTTTCATAGAAACGGCCAAAAAGAACTGCAGTCTTTTTATCATTATATAATGATCAATTGGCTATAGCGCAAGGCGTAAGGTCCCAAATTATACAAACATGAAGGAGAAGCGTCTGTCGTGACGACTTGGGATACACTGCAGTTTTCTTGGTTTCGAGAAGATAGCTTTGAGGAGATTCCGATGTAGTTTGTACTTCCATTCAAATTTAAACGTATTAGCCATGTTTTGTAAAACGCATTTATTTCAAATTAAATATTTGTTAACCACTGGGTAATCACTGGATTAATATAGAGAACATTTACTTTGAAACTCAGTTTCATAACGAACGCGAAACAACTATAAGTACGACAACGAACGAATGATCGGTACACTGCACGGAAATCAACGCCCAAAAATGAAAGCCCCCTCATTTACAGGAAAGTCATAGATACTCATAAGGAACTGGGTACAATGTTTGGGTCATTATTTTTTGCAAATCAGACATACAAAGTACTTCACGTCCCTATCGAAGACGCAGTCTTCATGGGCCCACTTCCCATATTTCGTGCACTTAACCCAGTTGGTCCCGGCAGTATCACTGGAAAAGTGCCCCTCGCAGATCAGAAATGAGGCATCTTCGGTCTGGGCAATAGTCTCACATCCTTCTCTCAACTGACCTTCTTTTTTCTTCTTTCTCTGTTCAGCTGACTTTCTTACTGCGCCATTTCCAACAGACCCTATTGACAAGTTATCAAGATCTTGGAAATATTAGCGACTGTTATTGTCTAGGGAATATTATACCTCGTAAGCCTCGTCCACGACAACGCCCACTTCCACGACTATGTCTGAATGCTTGATTTTCTTTACATTCGGGGACTTTCTCTTTCGGATTAAAACTACTGCCTCCTCCGCGCCCACGCTTTGAAGTGCTTGGATTGCAGAAAAAATCTACCCTTCTCCTCGAACTCTTCTCTCGAGCGGAAATAGCAATTGTGTTCCTTACAGGAGTGTCAGTTAACACCACCGTTGATCGACAACGCCGATTCTGAGAATTCCTTTCATGCAGATTTGGAATTGGTGTAACCTCCTCGGGAGCAAACGCAACATTATTTTCACCGGGAGATGAAATGCCAATTGAGACGATCGGCAAGCATTCATCAGTTGTCAGCTGGACATCTACGATCTCTTCGGGAGAAGCGCTTCCCTCCTGCAACTCTTCTGGGACTTCTATAAGAGATTCCGGTGCTTCATTTTCTTTCCGAGATTCTACGATTCCGGTTGTACATGCAGCAGTGAAGTCCGCATCCTGAAATATATCCCTGTTGAAGGGGAAAATTCCACTGACTCTAAAACCGTTAACAATATTTTCAAGAGTTGCAGCTCTTGACAGAGCTTTCGCGACGTTTGATGCCACATCGTTAATCCGTATGAAACGCCCAGGATAATTTCCCATCCAATGAATACATGCATCGTTATAATACTTCTTGAGCGGCCCGTATACGAAGCGGTCAAGTGGCTGCAACTTGTGGGTGCAATGGGGTGGTATGTTTAGTATTATTTTACCAGTTTCATCAAAGTTGTAGATGTCCTGAGGTTGGAAGGCATACTTTCCCATCAAATAGTAGAGCTGATCGAAGAAAGCGTGGATGTTTTCTCTGTTGAAAGACGTTGCGCGAGCCAAACTTGTCGGGTGAGGTGTTCGAATTGCTAATGTAGGGTGCCTACGCAGAAAATTTCTGCACCAATATTTGCTGGCAGTTCCATCTGCAAAATATTTACACCGAAATTATTATTACTTAAAAGTAATGTACATAATTTATCAGTTTACCTCTACTCCAAATCTCAGGATACTTAACTTCGTACTTCACAGCTAGCTGATATGCAAGCTTTCTCAAGTCAAAGGTCGACAAACCGAATATATGATCGCAAGACGAAAGTAAATAAGACACAATCCGTTTCTCTTGTTCATCCGAGAAGACTCGTGAGTGTGGGCTATACCCAAGCTTTGGTGTCTCACCATTTTTAATTTAGTCACGACACGAAAAAGAGTAACATGACACATGTTATACTCTTTGGCCGCTTGTCTCAAAGACATAAAATCTCCTAAAACCAATTTTGCCGCCTTTTCTGCAATATGTAAAGGTGCTCGTGGTGCCTTTCCTTATGTCCGGCATTATTTAATTTCGAAGCTTGCTACGTCACGCAGCGTTGCCGATTTTCTCGACTCGTTCCTCATGGTCAAATAATCGGCTGTTACAACCGTTTCGACAGGTGTCCTAGGACTTCTAGGTCTCTTGTAAAAACACGTAAGAAACTATAGCGTTTGAGCTTTTACTGTGTCGTTCAGTAGCGTTCGGCGAGCTTAAAAAATATTTTTTATATTTTGTTGGTAAGCTATAGTTAACGCAACGGGCAATAAAGTACCACCCGTTCTCAGTAAAAAAATGTAGCAAAAACAAATAAAGTTGATTATCTCGGTTAAATCTCAATCGTTTCACATGTAACTTTTTTTAAGGCTGGGTAACGGTATTTGACATGACCCTGTTTTTTTTACAGCTACAAGAGACGTTTCGTTCAAAAGCTATGATTTTTATTACTTTCGCGAAACGTTACAATTGACCCGAGTCTCCTCTACCAACAGCGCAAATTTTCTTGGCTTTGTACCAATAGGGATTTTCGTTCCTAACCTAATCACCAGTCTTGTTTTCCATATTCAGTGTCATGTTAACTATTATAGAGGGAAACTTGTGTCTAAAAAGACAATGGTGTCGAGTTTAAATACTACACACACACCTGCATAATATCAAGAGTTTTAAAAACAGCTAGTTCGGGAGATTTTGCCTGGAGAGTCTTATTTATATATATA
>JAHZNP010002178.1:0-10255 GCA_020615345.1 Triops cancriformis | reverse complement strand
AGTTACTAACGAGTGAAAATAGTTCACTTCTTCTGTGCACCAATATATTAACTAATGTGTTATTTCGATTTATAAAACAATGCACTGATGTCAAATATACACAGAAATAATGACTGAATCCATGAACAGAGCTGTAAACTAATATTATGACCGCAATTAAAAAATACAAAACAATATTGCAAAAACTGTAAAAAATACAGCATATTTATACATGGAAAATACGTAAGGGAATACATATTTTATGGTGTTTTTAATGAAAGTTAGTAATACGCGGTATTAGTAATATGCGGTATTGCAATACTGTTTTTAAAATGCTAGTTTCTCCAATATTTTTACTTGTTATGAACTACTAGTTTTTCCAATACAAAAATTTAACATAAAAAACGCTGGAAAAAGGACGGAGGGGCGTCATGAAAGTATATAATTGCGACAGTAAAATAACTTTCGCCTTTCGATACCCATCGGTCGTCCCCAGGGAAGCCAGGTAAGAGTGTGTTAACTACATTTCATGAAGGTTGGGCTCTTCTAATCCATGTCGCGGTAGCGTAGTTTTGAGTTAGTACTATTACTGTCGATTTTCTTGTTAAATACGCAATTTCAGTTTGAAAAAAAAACTGCACCAGTGATCAACAAACGTTCCTAGTCTTAATTTGTCCCTAACATAATCTTAATTGTGTCGCTCTTTCTTAGGAGCATAGGTGCACTTTTTTTGCATCACAGTTGTCGAAACACACTTAAGCAAACTTGCAGCAGTGTTCCTAGCTGAAAATTCTATTAAACAACCTTATCTAAAATACACTAAATTAAGTTCCTAAACTTCTCCACGACTTTCGGATGTAAGCAACTGGGTTAAAGGAGCTAAAATCTATTATAACATTTTACAGTAGGTTAGATTTAGTTAAGTTATGCTAGAATTTATTAGGTTAAGTTAGTTTAAGTTAAGTTATAATAGTGAAAAGGGATATATAACCAAAACGTAGCACGTGTAGTGTTCTTGTCATTTGGTGGGCACTTTTCACTCATATCCAAGTTGTGCGAAATATTCGGCATGCACCGCTTTCCAATCCTTGCGGCAATTGATCCGTGAGACTCACTAAAGACCTTCTATTGACAAAGTAGACATCTTGAATTTTGTTAAAAAAATTGAAATTAAAACTACCTTCGATACACGTATGTTCGTCGTCTCCTTGTTCACGGGGACTCCCCGCTAGTTCTACATACTCCTCGTCCTCCGAGGGTATTGTTCTTTCGGTGTATGGTTTCAAGCGGAAAACATACATGCACTATATCGGAAGCCTTTCGCCTTTTTACTCCTCGTATCTCGTAATCTACGGGAGATGTTTGCCGTATAATTTTATAAGGCCCATGGTATCGGTGTAACAATTTCTCTGATCTTCCTATTTTTCTTATTGGGGTGTAAACCCAGACTTTTTCTCCAGATTCATAATCCTTTCCTCATGCTTCCTATCATACTGTTCCTTTTGTTTTTTTTCTACTCTCTTCTAACCGTTGTTTTACAATCCTAAAAGCTGTACCCATTCTGTTTCGGATTCGCTGTCCTGCATCATTATCCCGTTCGTCAGGGTTTAAAACATGCTCTGTCAATCCGCCCAAGGTGGCGTCTATAGGTAGGGTGGGTTCACGGCCATGCATTAGGTAGAAAGGTGAATAGCCCGTTGACTCTTGCTTAGATGTATTGTAAGCAATGTGACGAAGTCTAGTGACTCATTCCAATCCTGCTGGTTAGAGCTTACGTACATCGAGAGCATTGTGGCTAACGTTTGGTTGAGCCGTTCGGTAAGACCATTGCATTGAGGGTGGTATGCAGTGGTGGTGACGTGGTTAGTTTGTAAGGCTTTTATTACCCCTTCTGTGAACTCCGCGGTCAAACAAGGTCCCCTGTCTGTGATGAGGACTTGCGGGGCCCGTGTCTAAGCACGAGGTTTTTGACGAAAAATTGGACGGTTTCTTCCGCTGTAGCAGCAGGGACGGCCTTAGTCTCGGCCCATTTAGTGACATAGTCAACGGCCACTATTATGTGCCGGTTTCCCCTTGTGGTTTCGGGAAAAGCACCTAGGAAATCTAACCCTACCTTTTCGAACGGCACTTCGGCGTAGATTGGTATCATGAGTCCTTTTTCTCTACTCTTCTCATCCTTTCTTGTCTGGCAATCCTCGCAGGACGCGACATAAGTCTTAATTTCGAGGGTCATTTTGGGACAAAAATAACGTTGGGTTATCTTAGTCCAAGTTCGCCGAAAGCCTAGATGTCCAGCTGTCATGTCGTCATGACACGCGTACAAGACGTCATTCCTTAGGTCTCTGGGGACGCAAAGTTTCAGGAAAAGCTGACCTCGGAATACTTTCCTATAAAGCTTGCCGTCTTTAATAGTAAAATGGAGGGTTCGCCGCCGAAGTTGGTATCCAGCATTAGGATCCTCAATGATGTCCAAGAATTTGCGAAACCATGGGTCATCTCGCTGTTCCTCGGCGGTGACGTCATTGTCCCTGATACTCGTGGTAAACACCATTGGGCCATAATCTTGGTCTTCGGGCTCGACCTCGCCGACTGGACAGCGGGAGGGTGCATCGGCATCGTTGTGGATTTTACCACTTCGATGGACTATTTGAAACTCGTATTCCATCAGGGCCAGGCTCCATCGAGCGAGGTGACTGTTACTGACCTTGGTGGTTCTTAGCCAGCACAGTGCATGGTGGTCAGTAACGATCTTGAATGGTCTCCCCCATAGGTACTGCCTGAATTTCTTTACCGCCCAGACGAGCGCCAAACATTCTTTTTCGGTAGTGGAATAATTCCTCTCGCATTTGTTAAGTAGCCGGCTAGCGTAGGCCACCACTTTTTCTTTTCCTTCGGGCTTTTGACATAATACTGCGCCGATCCCGTATTCACAGGCGTCGGGATGGATTTCAAATTCCCGATTAAAATTTGGGTGAATAAGTATGGGCGAACTTATTAGGGCATTTCTCAAATCGGCAAAGGCTAATCCCTGCTCTTGGCCCCAGTGAAAACCTTCATTTTTTTTAGTAAGCCTAGATAATGGTTCAGCGCGTTTTGACAGGTTTTGAATAAATCGCCTGTAATAGGAACAAAGGCTAAGGAAACTCTTAACGTCGGTAAGATTCTGAGGTGTAGGGAATTTGGTAATAGCTTCTATCTTGGCCTCGTTTGGGCGTATCCCTTCGCGGTTGACCACGTGTCCTAAAACCTGAACTTCTTCCGTAGCAAAGTGGCATTTACTGAGTTTTAATTTTAAATTTGCCTCTTCAAGCGCCGTGAGTACTTTATCAACGTCATTTACATGTTCTTCAAAGGTTCGTGAGAAAATTATTGTCATCTAGATAAACTAAGCAAATTTGCCATTTTAATCCCGCCAATACTAAATCCATCATTCGTTGGAAGATCGCTGGCGCGTTGCATAACTCGAACGGCATAACTTTAAATTGATAAAGCCCATCTGGGGTAACGAAAGCTGTTTTGTCTTTATCCTCTTCCCTAACTTTAACCTGCCAATAGCCCGACTGAATGTCGAGGGCGCTAAAGTATTGAGCTCCCGTTAGGGCGTCTAAGGCATCGTCCACTCGTGGCAAGGGGTATACGTCTTTAGTCGTGACTGAGTTTAATTTACGGTAATCCACGCAGAACCTCCAGGTACCGTCTTTCTTTTTAACCAGCACCACAGGTGAGGCCCATGGGCTAAACGAAGGTTCTATCACCTCAGCGTCGAGCATTTCCCCGACTTGGTCCCTTATCAAGTCTCTTTCGCGGTAGGCGCTTCTGTAGGGGGGCTGCGAAATGGGCTTAGCTTGCCCCGTGTCAATGGCATGCTCCATGACGCTACTGCTCCCCAATTCTTTATTATCAGATGCGAAGCACTTCAGGTGCTTCCTCAAAATTCGTCGAAGAGCGTCGGTTTGGGGGTCTTCCAAACTTTGCGGAAAACATCTCTCCAAAGCCTCCAAATCGATTTGATTAGTACTCTCTTGGCTAGTACTAGCCTCTTGGAAGGGTTTACTGGTGGCTATACCAAGAGTGGTGCCTGCGAAAACCCATTGGTGTTTATCCGTGAAGTTAACTACCATCGTGTTAACTGTTCCACGCGTAGCGACAACAAGCGCGTGGCCTATGCTGACTCCCGCTTTTCCTAGTACAATCTTGCTAGGCTCAGTCACAAGTTCTGCCTCTTCAATTTCTGTCTGTTTCCCTACGGGTATAACCCTCAATGCAATCGCCTTGGCGGAATTAGGAGGAATAGAAACGCCGGCCTCACTTATAAGCTTAAATGTTCCCTCTTTCTTGTCGGACTTCCCCTCATTTATCTCTTTAGCTCCTAAGTCAGCAAATACATCTTCCGTCGTTACCGACACCTCTTGAGAACTTTTATGCGCTTCCTCGACAATTTCACATATACCGACTGTTTCCTTCCCCTGTTCACATTCTTGACTTCCCTGGCTTACCTTGCCTAATGTTAAAACCCGAATTTCATTAGAATTAGCAATGGTACTAACGTGCAAACGTTGTTGGACCACTGGTTCGTTTATAACTAACCTAGGGCCGTCAGGCCTGTAGTCAAAAGTAACTCTTCCCAACTGTTTTAGCAAATCATTTCCAATAATGAAATCTACAATGTCTGTGTCAATGACAATTGCCCTGGTACTAACCTCTTTGTCTAAAAGCGTTAACGTGACTTCCAAACCTCCTATAGCTTTAATTGACCCCCCGTTAGCTACCAAAATATCTAACCCTTCCCATGGTTCTACATCGAACCCATTTTCTTTAACCCAAGCCCCGATAAGACACTTATTGCGGCCCCCGTATCCAAAAGTGCAAAAGTTTCTACACCGTTACAATTTACTTTCTCTCGGATCAAATTGGTACAGTCTATTAACAATAGGGGAATTACCACAAAGGTGGGGTGATTCCCTTGTTCCGCTAGCTATGCCTGTGAGGCTTCGTTCCCTTGTCCAGGGGCAAAACTGACACGATTCCTGTGATCGCCCGAAGGTTTGGGGAAACGCGGTCTAATCTCAGGTTGACCTAAACGGTAGTCGCCGCGGTTTCCCGAGTAACCGCGGTCATTAGAGTTAGCCGGATAGGAGGCATGCTCCCTTCTTTCATACGCCTGACTACGGGCTGGTTCGTAAATGTTGTCCCTTCTTGAGAATCTCTGACCATTGGGAGAACCCCTTCTCTTGTATTAACAGTGTTGACTGATACCGTTTTCTTTTTTGAAGTGGTAGGTTCCTCATCTTCCGAGTCGCTGCTAGTCTTCGGTTTAGCAGTGTGACATGTCCAATTGGACTGAAAGGCTTGTTCCTTCGCATAGGCAACGGCAGCAGCGTCTTCAATAAACTGCTCCGCGGTCTTGATTCTGTAAAAGTTCAGCTTTTCTGTTAGGCTCGGCTTGAGGCCATAAATCAGGTGCTCAATCCTATCTTCCTCCGGCATGTTAGGGTCGATCTGGTCGCATAAATCCAATACAGCGTAACAGTAGTCTTCCACTGTCTCATCGGGAAGTTGGTACCGACGCCGTACTTTATCCTTCAAATATCAACGGCGATCTATGCGAATGAAACGCTGGTGGAAGTGATCTACCAGTTCAGCCCAGGTGTTTGCCGGGCTTTCACCTCGTTTGTACTGACGGTCGAACCAGCTTCTTGCCGAACCAGTCAGGTAAGTCGCGATGAAGGACAACTTGTCCTCCTCTGTCCATCCGTTGTAGTCCGCTATTGTTTCGTAATCACGGATCCATAGCAAGGGGTCTTCTTTCGACGCTCCCGAAAATTCCTTGGGCTCACGGGCCCGATGAATGCGCTCGGCTGAACCGGACCGTTGAGGGCTCATTGTTGTGAAGTTGTTGAGACCTAGCCGCGTAGGTAGAGCACGGTAAGGTTGATCTGGTGAGGAAAAGTTGGGTTGCCCCGGTGATTCCGGGGTAGTGGGTACAGACGGGTCGTCTTTTGGGACTTCGGTTTCAATAACGGGGCTTTCGACGGTTATGCTACTCGGGTCAGGCTGAGGAAAGGCAGGCTGCTCGGGGAAGGTAGTAGTTTGCTGCTGGTGGGCAGGTGGTGGCAGCTCGTACGTTGAGGGCGATGGTTGGACCGTTGAGGCTGGTGGCTGATGAGCCGGAGCTGGCGCGGCGGGCGGTTGGGAGCCGGGGCAAGGCACAGACCTTGTGGCGCGGGAACCGGAGACGGTTTCGGATGGCGCCGGAACACTATCACGTGCCTGAGCGGAAGTGTCGCGTTGCGCGGTACTTCTTGTGGTCACTGGGCACACGATCTCCCTTGTATTAACCATTAAGTACGAAAAATATAATTCCAAATTTCACTTAAGGCAAAAAATTACAAGTCCATACCGAGACCAGCTAGGTCTTTTTAGGACGCACAAAACAGCTAAGTCTCTAAGATAAATGGGGCGACACAAATTTTGGGTAGCGGTAACTCGTTTATTGTTCACTACTACAAGGCACAACTAACGACTGCCCAAGACTGACCACACTGACTGACCACTGCCTGAGGCAAGGTGGCCGTATTTAAAGGCCGCCGTCGGGCACTGGGAGCTGCTTAGCTTGCAGAAACCCAGGCCGACGGCGGAAAAAGGATGTCACACAAGCCCTGGGTCAGCACAGGAAATCCCGCACTGACCCTTACATTCTACACGGGGACAAGTCCCCATTACATGCACGTGGACTAAACCCACACGTCACAATACATTAATTGCATTCTTACAGCAAATTAATTTTAAAATTACAAACCTCTCATGTATTATTTAACTGCTGTTAGCGTAAATTTACAATGAACAATTGTAAAAAATACAAAAAATTGTAACAAAAACAAAAAAAATATTTGGAAAATTAAAACATTAATAATAATTATCTTTACAACAGAAAAATTTTGCTTTACAGCAAGTTTCTAGTATTACTTTTACAATATTTTTTTATTTTTACCACAAATTGCACTATATGAAATACTATGTTTCATTGTAAATTTACGGATATCATAGTACGTTAAAATACAGCAAAACGTGTAACTTATGTCTTGATAATATATCAGTAAATGTTTTACTGTAAATTCATGGTGAATTATGCGCTACTACGAATTTGTCTTAAATTAACCAAGAAATTTTTTACAGTGTACCTATATGGTAGAAAATTCAAGGTCATCACTGACCATAACCCGTTAAAATGGTTAATGAATAATAAAGACACGTCGTCAAAGCTTGCTAGGTGGTCTTTAAAGCTCCAGGACTACGACATGGAAATTCAGTATGGGCCGGGGCCTTTAAATAAAATGCCGATTGTCCGTCTCGCATTCCTATTAACGCTATCGGTGTAAACGAACCATTTTCTTCCGATACCCTTAAACTTACAAGCCTCAGACCACTATTGTAAGTGTATTCTATACTATTTTAAACACCAGAAAATTCCAGAAAACTCCCCCCGTCATCTTGCATGGCTATATCAGTCGAATTTAATTCATTTGCAACAAAGTGTTAAGCCCACTAGAACAACGGAAAAGGTAGTTGTTCCAGAGACACTTAAGCTAGAAATATTGAAAAGTTTACATACTCACCTCTTGTCAGGTCATCTCGCCTTTGAGAAAACGTATGACAAAGTTAAAAGACGTTTTTCCCTGGCCACGCATGTACTCTGAGATTAAGCAGTTCTGTAATACTGCTAATCCCACTTGATACACAAAAACAACACTCGTACCCCAACAGCCCCAATGATCCCATTGGAACCTGTCTCCGCCCCAATGGAACGCATAGCCGTTGACATTGTGGGCCCCCTTCCAAAAACGTATCAAGCAAACCGATAAATAATTGTCTTTACAGACTACTTCACAAAGTGGCCTGAAGCCTTTGCTCTGCCAGATCACAAGGCGGAGACAGTGATTAGGACTTTTGTTGAACATATTAGTTCACGGCATGGTACACCCCGTACTTTGCTCTCAGATAGAGGCGCCAACTTTATGTCTCAGCTTATTACCGAAATGTGCAAAATTTTACAAATAAAACAATCCCGTACGAACGCATACCACACCCGACCGGACGTTCCGACGGAACGCTTTAATAAAACCCTCATCTCTCTTTTAAAACACTACGTAAACACGTAGCAGGAGGCCTGGGACTCCTACATCCCGTACGCACTATTTGCTTACCGTACTTCCTATCAATCCTCCAGCCAAGACTCTCCCTTCTTTCTTCTCTATCGTCAGGACCCGACCCTACCATCTGACACACTTATTTCACCTCCTCGTATAAGTTATGCAGGAACGCAAGATTATAAAGCCGAGATGCTTACAAAACTGCATTCGGCTTGGGAAACTACGCAGAAAAATCTAGAGCTTGCAAGTGAACGAACAAAAACATTTCTACGATCGGCATGCTAAAGAAGATAATTTTCTGATCGGACAAAAAGTTTATATTACTAACCCGGCTACCAAGCCAGGGCTCGCTCGCAAGCTTGATGCGAAATCGCGGGGCCTATTCAGAATTATCGAATTCACGTCTCCTGTCAATGTTCGTATACGAGACGTAGCTTCCCTTAAAACAGGGGTTGTCCACTTCAACCGATTAAAACCATGCAATGATGGCCCCCCAAGGGCAAATACAACTAAAATTCTTTAGAAAAAATCTACCCTAAACCCTGTTAACCCCTTTATACCAAGAGCAATTTGCCCAACTCTCACAGTGTCCCACAAGATAAGGCAAGCTTATGAAAGACCCTTACTATTCAAAGACCCTTACCATTGCTAGCTCAACCTCTAATCGTCCCAACACCACTTCCTCAACCTCAGCCAAATCCTAAACCCCCCTCTAGAATACCGACGCGTATAACACCCGCACACGCACCACACTAGAGAATAACCCGGCACCTGTCCGCACCCCTGCGCCTAAACGGGCATTAGCCCCTATTCCCAAACCTCTGCCTCGTTCGACTGTCTCTTTAAGAGACCGAGGAAAATTGCGACCTCCTGCAAAATTTGCAATTGAGTCTGAGCACGACAGACTTCCCCTAGCCCTCGTTTTCCCTTTTTCTTTTGCACGCTGCATGACATTATTTTCTTTACAACTACTATGAAAGAACTTCCATATTTCCCCGCGGTAAAAAGAAAACTCATTATGTTGAAAGCAATCTTGCACATCGAGTGTTGCTAGTTAGAAACTTCCTTTCCGAAATATAAAATAAATAGAAAATGAATAAAAAATACATCGCAATTCCGAAAATAATTGTTAAAGGAAATCCTAAATTGCATAGATGAATATCCATGCGTTCGCTTCCGTGTTCCTCCTTATGGTCCTTAACCATTCCCCCACAACAATTAATGGACTTAGTCGTGGTCTGCAACTGCACGGGAGCGACAGACGTCATCGTAATTGACTTCGAATCCCTTTCCCGATGCCTATCAAAACCAGTGGAATCCCCTCCGGGACTGACAACATATTGCCACGAAAATATTGCCTGCTAGCTAGTTTTACATTGTATAGAATGCTTGCATGAGACAGTGTCCCGCTCGGGCATCCGACGCTCGGTATCCGGGAACCTCTTGCATGCGGGGTTCGGATACCGGGTGTAGGATGGCCGGCGCCAGCCGAGTCAGCACTGCACGCTTGAGTCAGTGCAGGCTCGGCTGACCGGCACTTGTCGTTGGCTTTCATGGAGAGGGTTGTTAAGGAGAGTTACGCTGGAGAGCAAAGCAGTTGCAGAGAGGGTCTTGTGAAAGCGATAGCCTGAGGAAGGTGGCTGGTAACGAGAGGGTTGTACCGTAGTGTCCAAGAGAGAAGAGTATTGTTAATTGTTGCGTGAACTGCTAATCGATGCCATTGGGAGAATCCAAACCAAATATCCCAAGGACCCTTGACGAGTTGTCGTTTTTATCCACCTGTTAATTCGTCTCGTCACAATATACATTAATCCACGATGTCGACCCGTCAAAAACTTCCACAGCCCAAATGTGCGGACAGTGGATGCAACAACTACAAGTCGAATCGTTTTTCTTCGGCGGACATCATTCAACTTTCAGCAAAAACCCTTGTCCACCCCGACTTCGAAACGGAATTCGAGGTGCACCCGGACGCGTGCGACTACGGCATCGGTGCTGTCCTAGTTCAGCGACCGAATGGTGATGAAAAAGCAGTAGCGTTTGCGAGCAGACTCTTGAATAAGCCCGAGAGGAATTACTCCACTACGGAGAAAGAGTGCCTAGAGTTATTATGGGCAGTTAAAAAG
>JAHZNP010002177.1:0-10264 GCA_020615345.1 Triops cancriformis | reverse complement strand
AGACTACTTTCTACAGATTACGTAAAAACGTAGAAAATTACCTGCCCCAAAACACGAATGAAGGTACAGTTAGCTACCGTATTTAAACTGCAGTGTTCGTGTTCTAATATAATACATTTTCACTGTCTCATTTCAGTATTTAAAAGCTCGAATGCAGAAGAATTACTTTTTCAAAACGAAACGAATATGATCGAGGTAAACGAGCAACCGTCGACAACTGATAACTCGTTTCAGCCGAAAATTGACAACCCTTGCGGTTCGTTTGACAGCGATGTCACTAGGAAACTTTACGATATGTGTCCAGTTTCATTAATCCATGCAGTGCTGCTCCTTCAAGCATTTATATTATCAGCTTCCTTGTCGAAAAGCAGCGTTCAACACTTACTGGACATTTTGATACTGCTTTTGCCGAAACCTAATTTGCTTCCTGACACCGTGTACAAACTGCAAAACATTGTTTCGCTAGAAGATTGTCAGTATTCGTTTTACTGTCCTAATTGTAAGACGAACTTGGAAAAAGACTCTAACAACATCTTGAAGTGCGAAAAATGTGACGAAGAATTCCTTGAAGGGACGCTTAAGGAAACACACAGATTTTACCTACATTATCCGTTAGAATCTCAACTGAGAAACCTATTTCAAAACCTTGGACTGGGAGAGGCCTAAGATCATCGATTCAGAAAACAAAGGGATTGCAATGCGTTTAACGATGTTTATGACGGACAACTTTATAGAAGTTTTGGTGGCGGAATTTTGACAACTAGAAGCGAAAACTGCGTTTCCTTAACTATGAATACAGACGGGGTCCCCATTTTCAAGTCTTCCAATTTTAGCATGTGGCCCGTGCAATGCTACATAAACGAACTACCCTCATGGCTTCGCTACTCAAATATAATTGTCATTGTGGGCCGGTTTCGGAAAACCAAACCTCAAAACCATCCTTAGTGCATTTGTAACGGAGATGGAAATTCTGTCAAGAAGAGGATTTGAGTGGATCAAAATGACAGCTAATGGAACGCATACTGTCACTACAAGAGTTTTTCTGGCTATGTGCTCCGTTGATAGTGTTGCCAGGGCTGAAATACAGGGTCTTAAACTGTGTACAGGTTATTTCGGTTGTTCTTGGTGTACAATGAAAGGAAGAAGACTAAAAAAAGGCAGAGGAACAGTTCAGACTTATCCCTATGTCGACCCCAGCCAACTTAATTTGCGCTACAACGCTGATTGCCGTCTTAAATCGTTGCAAGCGGAAATATTGAAAACACCCGTTGATGGCGTCGTGCGTACATCTCCTCTTTATAGGATAGAGCATTTTGACCTCATTATGGGGTGTGTGGTTGACACAATGCATTGCATTGACCTTGGAATTAGTCGACAATTGTGTGCATTGTGGTTCGACTCGGTAAACCATTCGGCAACATGGTACATTGGATTAGCTTCCAAAATAAATGCAGTCAATGATCAACTCAGTAAAATTAAACCACCATCCAGCGTGAAACGTCTTCCACGGTCCTTTCACGAAAAATCACACTGGAAAGCAGCAGAATGGCACAATTTCCTTTTCTATTACGGACCGGTTGTGCTGAGAGGCATTTTACCTGACACTTACTTCTCTCATTTTTTGCAACTTTCTGAAGCAGTATTCATGTTAAGTGAACCCGGTCTCAATCAAGTGAAACTGCATGCTGCGGAAAATTTGTTAAGAAAATTTGTCAAGAATTTTGCTAAACTGTATGGCGACGAAAACATGCGCTTTAATGTGCACCAACTCCTTCATTTGTCGAAGTGTGTGGGAAATTGGGGTCCAGCAGACGCCTACTCCAATTATTCATTTGAAAATAATAATGGCCTACTACTAAAACTGTTCAATGGAACACAACACGTTAACTTTCAAATAATGAAGAAGCTAGCAATTCAAGGATTCCTTAGGAGCGTTATAGCTTGTAATAAGAGTACAGCAGAAAACCGTGAAACAGAAAATTCTGTTGTAGCCTTAGCTACGAAAATGATTGGTGGATCTCGCGCTGCACTGAGTGAACCATATTTGTGTAGCGTTTCATTAATCGGAAAAAAGGCAAGCGCCATTCTTAACAACGAAGAAAAATTAGCGTGTGATAAATTCTGGAATAGCCAGAAAGAATCTGTAAATAGTGTTGAAAAAGCAAGTTACAAGGGTCAGTTATTTAGCGTTTTGAACCGTGAGTCTGGTACAAGGAGGCAGAACAGCTACGCCATCTGTGAAGAAAATGTCATTCTTGAAATTAAAAAAGTGGTTTCTATTGATGGCAAGGAGAACACTGCTTTAGCAATTTGTCGTGAGGTCATTGGAAGACAGCTACTACATAATACTGGCCATATTGTCGCCATCGAAGGTTACGGAAACTCTTGTTTAGCTGTGGAAATTAACAAGCTCGTTTCGAAGTGCATCGCATTTTACGATGATGTATCTTCTGAAAGCCCAAGTTATTTAGCTGTGATGTCCAAAATGAGACATGTGAATTAAGGTATGGCTGTAATGTGTACGTTGAATTTTGTAAAGGGTTGTACTATTCTATGGACATAATCCTGAAACCAATAAACCTATTACCAAACGACATATGAGCTATTTTTCTCGTTTCAGATATCTCTAAAAAAATAAAACTATATTTGTATCTCCCGTATTCTCACACTGAGTTTGGCTTCCATTTCTTGCAATTTATAGTTAACTGTGACAGCTTGTGTCTTAATTCAGTATTACTTCGTGATTACTCGTTCAACTAGACTGTTTTCTCTTGAGGTTTTACCTTTCAAAAACACTGTGAATGAGACAGGTAAAAGCGCTCATACACCTTAAAAAAACTTGATCATTTGCAGATGAAAATGAAAGTAAAGCTCCAGTGATTGTCCTGTACCAAATTACCGAAACTCACCGGAATAAACAGGAGGAAAACCGGAACCAAACACGAATCACATGCGGTTATCCTCCAGTAACTTACCGGAACTTTTTCATACGGGTGTCTGCTACGTGCTTGACTAAACCATCTGAGCAAAGCTTCTTCTACGTCTTCAGCTTTTCCGGTTCTTTTACGCTTCCGGTCTGGGTTCAAGTTTTTCGCCAATTGTCCAGAATGTTTTCCTTATCCTTTTTTAATATTTGTAATTACACTAGGGTCAACACCAAACTTTCGTGCAATCGACACTTGTGTTTCACTTTTTTCCAGGAGCGACAACACTTCAACTCGCTGGGTTAAAGACAAAGTCGTGTACTTCTTTTTTGACATATTGCTGTCAGTCTTGCTACAAGAGAACTGGTGAACTGCTTGGAGATCGCAAAGTATAGAACAGGAAATAGAGAAAGGTGAAGGGTGAAAGGTGAAATGCTTATTCTTCTTATGACATGGCTCTAAACAAGAAGCCCAGGAAGCTTTTCTAGGAATTTGCCGGGCACTTATTTTTAGTTATGCATGCTCTTAGCTGGTTGCGATTAAACGGATCTACATAAGATTTTAATATATCCTGTGGGGAAGAAAAGAAACTTGCTGATATGTGAGATCTGTCATTAACCGAGTTGGCCTAATCCGAGGTTCGTCTCCATTGCGTTAAATGGGAGTGAAACGGGCCTTGAGATTTGCTTGTGATTAGGCGGGTCTTGTCGCTATGCGAGTTGCAATTAAGTGGGTTCCACTGTATTATTTTTTCATGTTTTCTCGACGTATGCTGGCCTGTTATCGGTTGGATTTGTCCCTTGGAGACAGTTTTAGCCATTATTCTTTGTTAGCACATCAATTAAAATGATCAAAGGAAATCAACAGGGTAGTAACGGCTTTCTGTATTTTAGAAGCAAAAGTAGGAGAAATAATTGAGTTTTTCCTTGGGAAAAGACGGGGGCTGTTCTGGTTAAGTTTTTACTTGACTTGTTTGATTCCCTATTTCTAATCGTTTGTAATTAAGCGATACGCAATTATAAATTACATTATTACCATATTGTAAGTCGGACATCTGGACATTTTCCAGTAATAAACTTGTAGTTTTAAAAACAATTTGTACAAAAAGTACCCGTTCTTCATATTTTCTATTTTAATATAGTTACTCCTGTGTTAAGTTCGGTTTTACAATATTAAATTTTGTGTTCCAAATTTAAAATAACTCTTATAAAATAATAGCAATTTTAAAATAAAAAGATGCATATTTCACCTTAGTCTTTTTATATTTAAGGCCATCAGTGACCTCCTTCACATGACATACGCTGCTTCGGAGGAAGATACTGGTAAATGTCATATACAGTACAATACGGTCTTTTAAGACTAATTAATCTACATTTTAGATACCGCTTCAAGGCATGCAATGCAATTCCTTCCAATTCTTGTAAGCCCCAGAAACATGGGGGCGGCGGTTGGAAGATTATTTTTCGAACAGAGAGAAGTATGGACATTATTATAAAAAATATGTTAATCTATTTTATTATATTATTGGATGAAGTACTATCTTCAATCATTGCTGAAGAACCCAAACGCACCGCACCGTACATAGTGTCGGTTGGACGTTCACTGACGGTTATAGTGGATGGCAAACCCTTTTTGGCCCCAAACGATGCAGAAGGAGCCCTGATTTGCCTCATAGCAGCGTACTATATATACAACATCGCCTACCCGAAACGAATCAATCACCTTCTTCACTTCCTCCAAGAAGAAATCCTGGACCTTAAGGATGACGCTGTCAAAAAAGCAGACACTGTTAAAGTGTTCTTGAAACAAATGCGTGAATAAGTTTTGTATTGTGTTTTATTGACATGTATTCTGTATTGTGCCATTTTGTTCTTATTGTCGATGTTTTTTAATTTTTCTGTATCGTTTTCTACTAAGAACTTGACGCTTACAAAATAGAAGATTTTTTACGTTCACCAATGAAACGAGTTTTGAATATTTCATGCCACACTTAATGGTTGTCTTAATGACCTTTTCTTGGTTCAGAAAGAACATTTTTAGGATTTATTTTTAACTAGCTTTTGGTATTAAAGTGCGCTATATTTTGGTGCTTCTTAGTTCAGCTTTTGATAATTTTTAATTACTACTTTTCGGTATTTTTGAATAAGAGCTTTTCGGTTATTTCAAATAGCCTATTTCGGTCATTTCTATTTCCCATTTTCGATAAATTTTAATTACCATTTTTCGGCAATTTTCAATTACCGCTTTTCAGTCGTTTTCAATTACTACTTTTGAGTACTTTTTTATTTACCACTTTTAGGTTACAACTCCCCTATACAAAATATAGGTAATAAAAAATTACCTATCTAAGACTTGTAGTTTCTGGTAATTTTTTCGACCTAAAATCGGTCGAAATTTTTTACAGTGTGTGTATGGGACGACCAGGATCATCCGTGCAATGGCCTACCAGCTAACCAACGGTACTCGAGTGTAACGGGGAGGTGCCATCCGCTTGGCTTGCAGGAATACTGTCCCTTAAATCAAGTCCTTTACGAAGAGGCAACGTTTTATGCGAGCTGTGATTGCTATCATTTGACTGAAATGTGGTATGAATGATCCCAACGACGGCAACTGTTATCCACCTCACACTCAAGTAAGAAAGAAAAACATAGTCGTTTGAGAAAAAACTAGGATTCGGGTTTGGGCCACGAGAGGACTCTACTGGCCACTGCCAGTGGAGTAGCCGCCATCACAGTATAAGGCTTATCCTGTGGTCGCCATATCTCAACTTGGCCATATCTGACCCTTGTTCCGTGCTTGCAGGTTTCTGTAATAATAGGAAAATGACACCAGTGTATTATAATAGAAAGGTTTGCTTTATGAAAAACACAGAAGATCCAAACATATAACGCGTACATTGAAGTACATTACAATGTTTTTCATCTTAGCGCACAGAAAGGGTTCTTCTGTGTAACACTCCGGATTACCATTTTCCATTTTAATCTTTTCAATACGCGTCATCATTGCTAGATTTGAAATCGAATAGAAACGTCCCAGTAGTTTCATGGCTGGCTATCATTTTGTATTGAGCTGCAGCTTTCAAACGAGCATCTTCCTCATGTTTCTCCTTTCTTACGAAAAGTTGCACTTGGGGCGCAAAAAGCTCTTGACTTGGTACTTGCTTACTGGCGCCTCTAGTAATATGACCGTAAATCAGTACTAGGAATAAAGTTGTAAACTATCATTGGTACAAACATTTGTGACTAACATCTGTATTATCTGCATTTTTCACCTCAATACGCACACACTTTTGAGAACACATGACACATCCCTAACAAAACAAAGTTGGATTTATGCAGTCTTTTCACGTAACCGTTTCGCCACGTAAATTGAGAACTTTCGTTTGCGTAAACTCGAAACAAAAGTCGTCCGACTAAACTTGTTGGGATTCCTTAGGGATCTTGCCCACCTGGATACTGGTTAACAATTAAAAGTAATCACGGTCCGGTGGAATGCGAGCCTGCCCCTTGCCCTGCCGACGGGAAGCACGTGTACTGGAACAATAGCCATCAACAATGTTACCTTCGCGGCGAAAGAGGACCATGCATAGATGACTACGTATTGGAACTTCCAAATGGAGTGCTGAAGTGCGCTAATTTCAATACAGTTACTCCTGCTGGAGTTGTCAGGTCACCGAGCAGGAGAAGGGCCTGGTTTCCGTGTCAGGTAGGTTCTCGAATGAGTCAAGTGTCGCAGGCATGTGAAGATCATCTTATAGAACGCAACTTTTATAACGTGGAGACTAACATTTGTGGTTGGGGAACCTATTCTCGAGCGCTAAGGCGCTGCATAGTTTCCTAATAAGAAAAACTGCATAAGACAATGGTAGTGTTCAGTGGAGCAGTCGGGTTATTAACCATTTTAATGTAAACATTTTATGCGCTTTTCCCGGGTTCCAACCTTTGCTTCCTCATAAATCAAACCTGAAAATGCTACTGCAACGCCTCCAGTGTTCAGTTGTTGTTTCTCGTGTTCTTATTACACCGAATACATCAAATTCGCAATACGTTGTGTAGTGAAGAATTGCGTATGTAAAGAACAGTTTTAGGAATAATTTTATTACTATAAACGTTTAACCGAAAATCGATCGCGGCCTTGATTTCGACCGAAATCGCTGAATGGTTGATTTCGCTGTATGGTTAGGCTATTTATAAGTAGAAAGGGTCCATGTATTAAAAAGGGAGCCATCATTTCTTTAACAGTGTTAAAAAGGGTACCAGAAACTAGTGAATTCTGCCTTCCTATACTTGGAGGTGGGTAACATGGAGGAGGCCAAAAGATGGTGTTCACCTCCGACAATATGGGCATTCACTCCCCAAAAACTTGTAGCAAGTACTCAAATTTGGCAATTATCCCTAGTTTTGGGGGATTATTTCTTTTATTATTGGGAGCACTTCCCAAATTTGGAGACTTTTTGTAAAATACAGTATTCGTTACCTAAAAACGAAGAGTGACTATCCAACCTCGGCTTGACCATACGCTCGAGGCTTGTGACGAGTGACCTTGTACGCTTTTTGCATTTCTCTGACCACCATTGTTTTAGTTAGTTGAAAAGGAATGGTGACGTTAGACAGACGTAAGATTGATTGATTTTGTGTTTTGAGCTGTTTTGTTGCCTTTGTAAGTGTTTTACCTTTGCTTTCGACAATTTAATGTTTTATCTGACTGCTTTTGTATGATATTTTAGAAATACACGATTCCCCTATGTATGTGAGTAACGTGATTTAGTGTGGATAACGTTTTTACTTGGATGTCAAAACACCCAAGAAGCTATCGGTGGCATTATGTCATTACGCATTATGCATTATGGCATTACGCATTATGCATTATGGCATTATCGCATTATGGCATTACGCTAAAGCCATTTTTCCTACGCTTCTGTTTTGCAAGGACGTTGATACGGCTCGCAGACGACGAGTATAAGACTAGCACCTGTATTAAATTCGTGGAACTGCAAATGGACGACTGAAGAAACTGAAACATGTGAATTGAAATTTGAATGAATGTAAAATTATCTGTGAATTGTCAAATTGCATGTTACCGTATGTTTCTGCTTAAGTAACATGTCCATGCATTTTTTCACTATTGGATTTGATTTGTGTAATCAATAAATCTATGCAACATTAGAAGTAGTGGTTTTACCTACCCATGCGCATGCCACTCACGCGCGGCCAATGGGTAAGCGAGCAGCTCTTTAGCCCCCGCCCCTATCACCCTTGCGCGACTAAGCAGCTCCTTTAGCCTCGCCCCTATCATCCTTGCGCGACCGAGCAACCCTTTAGCCTCGCCCCTACCACCCTTGCGACCGATCAGCCCCTTTAGCCCCCGCCCCTATCACCCTTGCGCGAAGGATGAGGGTTCAGGTTTCACCGATATGGTGGCCTCCACGGAGGTACGACGTCCACCCTCGCGCAACCACACCTCGCGCAAGGGTTGAAGAGTTCCTGTTTCACCCATATGATATTGTAACGATCCACCCTTGCGTATCCCCAAACTTTCCCACAACCCAGATGTTTTTGTAACATGATACTCCTACCCTTGTTACATAAGATACAACACACCCTTACTATGAATTCCAAGGATGTAGACGTCTAATGGCGGATTTGACACTATTAGACACCACAATGTGACGTAATTTGGAAACAACTCTAGAACATAATTAACAAGTCATCTGTTATTTTATTTTGTGTTTAAACGAGCTGCTCTTGAACAAGATTATTTTTCTATTTGAACATTTGATTATAACAATTCACCTGTCCCATAATGGAACTTATGCGAATGGATGTAAGCATGGTGGTAAGGGAAATCAATTTTTTACACTTGTCCGTGTAGCTAACATCAACATTGGCATTTTGCGTGATTAAAGCGCATGCAATTTCTTTTATTTTACATTGAATTTAAAATATGTTGCTGTTGACAAGACTACGAACCGAAATACAATGAAGACACTTAAACGACTAAAAGCTTCCAAAAATAAGATCTAAAAAAATTATGGTTTCTTACGTATGAATTATCAACGAAATAATTCTGACTCATTCAGTCTTCGTTAGCGAGTACTTGTATGTGTTGGCATAACTGATTCGTAAATACTCCGAGGCATCCAATGCAGGATAATTGTGCGGATCGGACCGAAGTGAAACTGCTGAATCCAGTAGAGGAGGGATGGGACAGTTTACACGTGGGACAAACCGTACAAAAATCATTACTAATGAACTACGACAGGTTTGGATCTGAAAAAAAAACGCACTTAGTGAATACGACGAAGCTTTCATTAGGAAATTTTCGTCGAAAAATGTTGAACCGTTTTTGAGAAAATAAATAAAAACTAAATTTTGGCACTTTTGGCAAGAAACTTGGCCTGTTTATTTCGTTGTAGCACTCATAATGTGTATCTAAAAATAAAATAAAAATTACTTTTATGTAGCTGACAAGTTAGAGAATAACTCCTCCAAAGGTTTGGTCTAAACTCGCTGACCTGATTTTCCACGAGATTTTAAACTCCAAAGGAATGATTTAGTACGATTTTGACACAGCCATTTGCATTGCTTTTTCTTGCTGTGAATAATCATTTTTACAAAATCGTGAGTTTCCTTGCACTAACTTGAGCTAGGATGATTTCTATATCGAAAGGGAGTATAACTGTAAGTTTTCGTTAAGATGTTTCAAGTCTACAGGGTGGCCCGAAAGTCCTATAACACCTGGGTTCTTTGGCTGTAAAAAAAAGTTGCATGAAAAAAAATCGGTGACGCCTGTTTAACATTCAGGACTCATCCCGGCATGTGACCGGGACAGCTGCCATCTTGCGGACCCTTAGGGAACCGCAACAATGAAAAAAAAGTCAGACCACTTTCGCTTCCAATTCTCAGTTTATTCAGAAAAATCCACCGTGATCCCTGCAAAGGAGAATACGACGCCATGTTCTCTGGTTTGCATTTTTGAGTATTCTTGGGGTCACTTCTTTAAAGACGTCCCGAATAGCATTTTTCAGCTCGTCGTTAGAAGAATACCGGCGCTTTTGCACCTTCTCCTTCACAAAGCCCCACAAAGCATTGTCTGGAGTGGTAAGATCTGGGCTTCGTGGTGGCCAAGGCAATGGTGCAATTGACTGATTTGTTCCCCGTCCAATCCAACGATTTGGAAAACTTTCGTCGAGCCAGTCACGGACGGACACCGCAAAATGTGCAGGCGCACCGTCCTGTTGAAACCACACAGTTTCCATGATGCCTGTCGATTGCAGCTGCGGAAGCAACCAGTTGCTCAACATTTGAAGGTACGACACCTGGTTTACTGGCCCTTCGAAG
>JAHZNP010002176.1:0-10275 GCA_020615345.1 Triops cancriformis | reverse complement strand
TTTCGGTTTTACCACTCAAAAACATTAGGTAGGATACAGATGTTTGCATTCGGAAACTGAAGCAAAACATCATTCTTACCTGAGTAGAACTGGACGAAAATTGCAATAAAATACGTGTGCCGAAATACCGGAACCCAAGCAAAACAACCAGATGTTTATGCTGGAAAAATTGCGGTTTTATTGCAGTACCCCTACCGCAGCTTTTTCATACGGGCGCAACGTCCTTGACCAATACGCCCTCTTTTTCGGAAATCATATAATTGTCCCAATTTTCTTATCGAAACCGATTTCCAGCCCTTAAACGACATGTAGTTCATTGTTGTGAATGTCGAGTACTGGCCTATATGCAGCGTACTTAACCGACATAAGGAAAACGCATTTTAGCCAACGGGCCCTGTGTTAACCGCACGACATCGGGCAATAATGAAACTCCCTAATTGCGAAAGCCTTGCTGTGGGTCAGGGAACATTCGAAAGGGGATAGAACACTGCTCACGCACGTGCCGTGGTGCTAGCAATAGGGCTTTTTAATACGACTACTACATATGGAAGTAATAGGTTCATATAGTACAGTATACAGAGCAAATATACAAACATACGTAAATTTTCCAAGCAATTCCCACTATTGCGGTTATGGTTTGATCAAACTAACGAGTACCGTCCAGTGACCCCTATCTACGGTTACTTGGCATAAAAGGAGCCAAGCCAATGTCTCCTTTTAGCGTTTTAAGCTGAGAACACGGAGCGGCTTTTGAGAACACACTTGAGTGCAACGTGTCCCACTGTTGTAATTCTCGAGTATAACAATGGCAGCATTGGTATAATCAACAGCAGCAGAATTAATTCAGAATGTCTTATTTTTCGCCTAGGAATTCTGGAATTGATAAGTAGAACATAAACTAGTTTTCGACGTCACTTTCGTTATTTGAATATAAGAGGATGGCGTTTTCTTTGAAAGAAGATATAGTTGTTTGCCAGTGAGGTTCATACTTGGCGCTAAACTGGCAGCACTTAAAATCAGCACTGAGAAAAACGTCAGCGCATGAAAACTTCCATTGTTATGAACTGACTCTGTGCACACGGGCCCCAGCCGAAATTGCTCAGAGCTATCGTTACACAATAGAATCTGGCGAGGAAACCGCTATCGTCACTCAGTGCCAGAAAGTGCTGCACCAGTTCCACCTGGAAACGCTCCTGGTACGTTAGTTTCTTTGGGAAACTCTGGAAAGATTTCGAGTGCTGCACCAGTTCCTCGTTTCGTAGCCCTTGACGTCATACCTTACTACATCGCATACCGGAATGGAAAAAAGTTGGCTGCACTCAGAGCAGGAAAGTGCTAAATAAGAAGGTTTGCACAGGGGAATAAGAGTCCTAATGATTGCACGGCATTTGGGGAACAAAGAAAGCTCAAGGTAACCGGGCGCCGTGTAGCTTATGATATTTCATAGTTAGCTATAGTGGAAGGTTTCCCGTCGCTTCGGGAGCAGTTAAGTTACTAAACGAACGATTGGGGCAACAATGAATATTAGCATAAAGAACTGCGTGAAAAAAAGCTAAGGTGAAGTTTTTCTTTTACATGCGTGTCACTTTGGGCGAGCGTGGCTTAGTGGCTAGAAATGTTCGTTGTTAGTAACAACTTGTTAGTACCAGTAAAAGTTACCCTCACGGAAGTGCTGCTACGGTACGTACCATGAGCGAAAAGTTCACGCAAGTGGCGCGGCGCTTTAGGATAGGGAGCACTTGCTTTTTTTTCTCACAGCGGTAGACCTATACGTTTAATTAAAGTAAACCTTGTATAGTTAGAAAAATCTCTTTTACGATTCTCAACTTGGTAGTATTAGTTGACTTGGGAATCCTTTTTTCACTTTCCTTTCACAAATCAAGCAATGTGAAATTGAAAATTCGTCTATACAAAAAGCGACAAAGTGTTTCTTTTGTGACGACAGATTATAGAAATTTGAGTAGTGTTTGTCTTTGAATGGTTTGAAAATATTTTCTGGACAGAAAAAATCAAATAATCATACCTTTATTGGGTTTTAAAAAGAATTGTGTTAATCTAGTTCATATGTACTGGCATTTTGTTAATGCTTACACAAGTTTTGTTTTAAAGAACCTTCGTTAACTTGCAAAGGTTTGGTGAAATCTTTGCTTTTGGATAGACAATTATGCAGTGAAATTTTGTCGACGTTATTCAGTATAATGTTATAGGAAAAATTATGGTAATTTTTCTTGTAGTAGTACCAATTACTGATAATCAGCGCGAGTTTGTCACGAAATCAATTTCAGAAAGCGTGCTGTAGGAAAATGTAATGCGAAATATGAAACAGATTAAACCCAAATGTTGTTACGAAGACTTTTTGATCATTTTTATAGAAATCTCCGGAACCACGACTTACCGCAACACTGACGCTAACAGAATTATACAAAAATATAGTCAGTAACTATATGACAATAATACTGTAACTATAAATGTAAAATAAAAATACGAAACATAAATATAAAATAAAAATACAAAACAGAAATATAAAATACAAATACAAAACAAAAATATAAAATAACACAAACATAAAAATATTTTAGTTTCCTGGATTTGTAAAACTACTGATTACAGAAATAATCGTCTCCGCAAGGACTTTTAACTCAAACTGTACAGCAAGGTTAAAGTAGAGCAACAAAGCGAGTACGTGCGGTCGGAATTAAGAGCGCGTTTCTTAACAAAAAGACCAACCGCAAACTTTGTTCAGCCAAGTGTAAGGACAAGCAAACCCTGATACGTAAATCTATGAAGGTGACACCTGCCATCTCAGCGGTCCGAAAAGCTTTTTTTTCTAACTTCTTCTGAAGCCAATAAAGAACACCATTGAATTCTTGCGGAACAGGGACACAAACTTTTTGTTTGTTTGTTTCATTTTTTTTGGGGGGAGCAGCTTAGTTTTGGGGGATGAAGCAGCACTTTATTTTGCTTTCTTTTCCCTCTGTTGTGTGCTACATGGGCGTCGGAAGCAAAGGGTGCCGCCCTATTATGGCGACAACGCAACAACCATTTCTTTTCTTTCTTTTTCTGATGGGAAAATGCTTCACTTTCAGCAGCAGCGTTTCAATCTCGCTACGTCACGTGCATTCCCCATAAAGATCGAGCCATGACGATGACAACTAAAGGTTGCTAGGATAAGAAGCTTTTTGTTCTTCGAATTTCGCTCTTTTTTACACCCTAAACCTTCTTTTTCTTCCATATTACTGGTATTCGCAAGAAGGGAGATGCTGGTATTGTTCTGACGCGTTGGTTCTCAAAACCCCCTTAAGATTGACATGTGAATATAATTTTTTGTCTCATTTTTTTTAGCTTCCCTAAAAAAACAGAATTAAGATACTTTTACTCTTTTTCAGTATTTTTTTATATTTTCTTTTTTTTAAAGAGAAGGGGGAGTTCCAACTTTCTGCATTCTTTAGCTTTAACAAGAGCAGTTATGCGTGATTTCTTTCGATGACTGTGGCCGGGGCCGTCAGCGTGGCAAATGAAATTAGCCATTCGGTATACACTTCAAATGTTGAATATATATATCCCCGGCTATGGAACGACCCCAGAAAGGTGTCTTGGCTCATTTCTATAGATCTTTTTCACCAGAAGGGACATAATTCTTGAAGAAGCTTTTGTCATGACTTTTGACTGCAGCTAAATAATTATGCGAGGTGATGCGATGCCTTTATCGGGAGCTTTTGATTTTTTTCTGCCGGCCGTCGCCTCCGCATCGTCAGCACCAAACAGCAGCAAAAAGAAAAAAAAGAAATATGATAGACGTGGCAGGTGACAATAGCTGCCCCCCACCAAAAACCATCCGACAAGGAGAAAGAGAGGGTTGAATGTCACAGAAGGAACAAACCTTTGTTGCTTTCCTATTATGTCTACCATCCCAAGTTTTTCTTAGTCAGCGTGGGAAAAAACTTGGGCCAGTGCAGACCGGCATCATTTTCTCCAGACAGACCTTTTTTTATAGTTTCCCCTCAAGTTGTGCCAATCCATGAAACGAGGAAACAAGTGACTAATACTATTGCATTCTTTTGCTTCTACGAAGTATGTAACCTTACGTGCCCAATTGGCACATAAGTCTACATACTTCCATAATATTGATTAATATTTGTCTGTAAAATTCATGAAATTAGTGACGCTTTTTTACTTTTTAGTAAAAAAATAGAGAAATAATGGCTACTTTCATTATTATTATTATTATTATTATTATTATTTCTCTCACATATCTGTGGTAACTTCCTATGTCTTATTTATGTGCCAAATATTATTATTATTGTATTTATTCCTTCTCATATTTTTTTGTATTTACAACCAGCGTGAGCCCTTCTCATATTTATATGTGATGTGTTATTACTATTATTGTTATTACTACTATTTGTCAGCGTGAATATTTGCAAAAAGCTGGGCTAGCAAGTGACATATTACGTTTAAAATTTTGTTTTTGGCTGATTTTTTATCTTATTTTAGTTGATTTTTTTTTATTTGAGCTGATTTTTATTTTAGCTGGTGAATTATTTTATTTTAGATGTGTTATTTCTTATCTATGTTTTGCATTAATTTGAAAAAAAATCCCCCAAGAACTGACGTAAGCTTTCGCTTTGGCTGCGTCGTGTGCAGGACGGTTCTGTTCTTTTTCCTTCCATTCCATTTAATTAAGCTTACGAGAACAGAACAAGGACTGAGGTAACTTGTGAGCTGTTTTTTTTATATATCTGCTGATTTACTTTTCGAATTATTTTTGTCTTGTTACAGTATAAAACGTTTCTCGGCTTCTTCCGTGCTTGCCCTCAAAACTGCTCATGTTTTAGAGCGTGGTGTGTGAGTGTGTGGAGTAACGAAGCTAATCACTCTAGGGACGAGGGTTTGGGACATTCTTTTGTTGCTAGCTAGAAGAATTTTTGTTCGCTTTGAGCAAGAGAATGGAGAGCAGAACTTGGAAGGTGCAAAGGAAGTGGTTTCGCGTCCTCGTATGTAATGAATTGTCTCTTTAGAAGGCCGATCTTATCCTGTAAGCTCGCCAAGACCGGGAGAAGGAGCCAAAAGGCTGCATAGGGACAAGGACTCCAAAAGACCCGTAATAATAGTATAGGAGTACTTGGCTGGGTGGGGGGGTGATGTTAGGGAGAAGCTTTGGTTGCGAGACTGCTAGATAAAAAGATGCTTTTGTGTTGTTCTTCACATTGAATAGGCACAAAGATTATCTGCAAAGCGAACGAGTTGGGTTTTGTATAGAAACTGGGGGTGGGGTGGCTGTTCTAGCAAGGGAAAGGAGAAAGAAAAGCATGATCTAGTGCTTGTAGTTTTTGTAGTAGTAGTAGTAGTAGTAGTAGGAATAGTAGGACGAGTATTCTTGCTTTTTGCCAAGTTCTTGAGGCGCAGCATCCTGCTTTAATCTTCTTAACGAACCCCAGGTCTATGTTAAGAGGGAAAGGGGGAGGAGCATGGGGGACTTAAAGCTCTCGGAAAAGGGTTCGGGAAGTTGGTAATTGTAATAGATTAGGAGATTTCCAATTAAGGTAGGCTATAGTCGACCTTTTACACGCTGAATCATTTAGCTAATGGATTTGCTAGGGTATTGAACTTTTGGGGGTGCCTTTGCCCTCTGTATAGGTACTAGCGTGGGTATTTGCGCTTTGCTGGCGTATATATTGCGAAATGTCAAAAATAAGCATTTCCTTGGTTACAAAAAGGACTTTTAATAGGTAGACCCATTGAGTGCCTATGAATCACCATCTTTGCCATGAAAGACAGCGATTGCACTGTGAACAAAGGGTATTGTTGCTGTAAGTACTGTAGTTTAATATTGCGAGAAAAAGTTGCGTGTCAAAGTGATATCTTAATTTTAAAAGCTTTATTCGTAAAATTGCACAGGGTTTGTACACGTTGAAAAATGTCTTGCGTATTCATGGTTCGTAGTTATAATGTTGGTAATGCAGGTTACTTCCTTTAAACAATTGTGATGCAGTTAATTATATTTTTTGGTTGAACACGACTGTTCTGTAGTTAAACGTAATATTGTGAAAAATAAAGGTAGAATTACTATTAAATTTGCGATGATAACGTTTATTACGATTGTAAGATATGCAGTGGCGTATCCAGGGGGGGTCAGGGGGTCTGCCCCCCTCCCCCCCGAAATTTTGATTTATAATGGGGAAGATAGGGGAATGACCAAGTGTCCAAAAAAATTGCATATTAAGACCCCCCCCCCCGAAATGAAATCCTGGATACGTTACTGAAGATATGTATTATATAGTAGTAGTAGTAATAAATGTAGTGTACGCATTACACTTTATATTAAATACGATTGTAATATAATATTAAAACAATACTGTGATGCTGAATAATGTAATTAATTATTGGCTCCATCTTGACAAACAACAGAATACAACTACTCAGCAGCTAAGTAATGTACACTACTGTGCACATATAAGTAATGCACATATTATTAATACCAAAACGTTCTAAGTAACACACTTACTAGCACTTGTTCCCTTATTTACCCTGACCAGTACAAGTACGCATTACCTTGTTGACGCGTACCTGTGTATAAAGGACAGATCAATGTAAACGAAATCCGTCGACAAAAGAGCAAAAAAAGTTGAGGACATGAAGTGGGGCCAGCATTTCGGTTGTCTGGGATAATGATCCGCTTTACGCAGGTGAAATCTTTAAAAAGTACATGTGCAGTGTTGCCAGGTCGCTTAAAGGTGTATTAATAGTGATTACCGTGATACGGCGTAGAATCTCGAAACCGATAAATTAAGACCAGCAGGTGAATAGCCTGTAATATTGGTGTGCAAGGTCGTACGTAGGGGGGTTAGGGGGCTTTAGTCCCTCCACCCGAAGTTTTTCCTTCCTTAGCACACATCAGTGTATACGGTTGGTAATCCACTGGATAGAACATTTATATGTACTATACTGTACGCAAGGAATACTTATTTTGAGCTGGATTACAGAAAGCAAAGTCCCTGGATAAAATTTTACGGAGAAAATCAAGGCTTGCTCTGCGCTTAACAACTTTTACATTGATTCCTAGTAACTCACAGTGCCGTCAGCAATGTTAATTTGTTCATAAACTGGGTTTCATTTGGTTGAGTTCCCTGGCTTTCATTTTAAAGGTGTAAATCTTCAATATTTTTTTTACATTTCGGTTAAAGATGAAGAAAACACTTGTTAAGTTGTAAATAATAACGTCTAGTAGAACTGATAAATTTTTTCAACAAAGCTAAAAGTATGTCTTCATTAGAAGCCTATGTAACTACAACAAACATTCATTAATAAAGCGCACTACACAAGTGTTAAAGGTGATACTTTTCACTTAAAGTCCTATGCCTTGCCTACATTACGCATAGCGGCATCTCAACACGAAACACGCCATAACACGTGGGTTAACATGGCTCGAGCATTGTGCCAAACTGCCACAATCGTTAGTACAGCTTGTAGCCCGTGTTAGCCTATTGGTAGCAACTGTGATTCCTCTGCCAATCTAACACGCGTGTTGAGTTGGCTAACAAATATTTAATACCCATTAACATTGGTGCAGAAAATACGTAGTCTTGTTAGGATTGATATCGGCGACAACTATCGATTGCGACTCAACATCGTTTGATCGGACCGTATTATCTAACATCAAGAAATTTGCAAACAAAACTACTGAACCCAACTTGCCTAAAATGAAAATTGACCGCAAAATCTGTATTGGACCTTGACTAATCACAATTGACTGTTAATGCAAGAAAACTTGCTTAGAAAACTAAAACCGCGGAAGAAAAAGGATAGCTGTACAAGAGCTTTTGTTTACACTACACGTAACGCCCTCTCTACGCGAAGCCTGTCGTAACTTGCATAACTCGCATTCTGCAAGGGTTAACCCACGATGGCTAACTGGCACGATGGTTAACACGTGTTGGCCTAGTGGAAACACTCGTATTACTTTCGCTCGCTAACCCACGTTTATATAGCAATGGAAAAGTGATGACCGACTTGAGCCTTGTCCTTTAATTTTGACGCAATGTCGGAAAGGATAAATTTGAGAGTTGGTGAGGTAGAAGCTGGGGAAGCTTGTCATCGCGATGGCAGCAAGGGGTAAAGGTACAAATTTAGTTTCAACGCTGGACAATAGCCGGGGTATTCCTTTTGTAGTGCCTTTGAAATCGTAGGTAAATGAGTCAATGCCTGGCGGCTCCCGTTGGTGCACCCACACAGACCGAAAGCGGAGAGGAGCCCCATGACTGAATCCAACAAGAGTCATTGAGTGTGGCATTACGTCCTCCTTTGTAGACCGTCGTCCTTTTTCCAAGTATTGTGGGTAATTTGTGGGCTTTTTGTATGCACGGGGGGGCGGTATTCAGCGAGGGAAAAAGAAGAAGCTGGGTTAATTAAGGCTGAATAGCTAATAAGGATGAACAAACTACAGCAAGAGTGGAGTTGCCACAATAACTCGCAGGTTTTGTTCGTTTAGATGGAATTTAGAGGGAAACGGAGTTAAGAGATGGGGAGGGGGTCGCTCATATGAGGTATGACGTACGCACGGAAGCTAAGCTAGGTTGTTTACAGGTAACTAAGCAGTTTTTGTGGACACATACCGAGAAATCAGGCCGAGCGAGGGCGTTCTGGGAGGGAGAGTTGCAGTAATACGGGCAAGGACGAGTAGCAATGTTGTATACATGGGGAAGAATGAGTGATACGCGAGCGAAGGTTGAATACGTTGCTGTCGCAGTAGTTTCGTGTTTTCTTAGCAGTCGATTCACTATAGGAAGCATTAGGGTAAGGAGTTTGGGACGAAGGACTTTTTCGAGGGTGGACTTCAAAGAAAAGTCCCTAGAGGGAGAAAAGAGAAGGTACGGCTTGTGTTCTATGCAAAGTTCCTTTGCTGGGTTCAAGAGTTGTCTTTCAGTTCTTGTCCATAAGGAAAACAGAAAAGGGCAAAACGAAATTACATTTGCATGCTTTCCAATCTCAGCTATTTGGACGGAAGAGAATGTGCAAGGACTTGGGCTGGGATTTCGGGGACTCTAACTCGATTGTCCCTTTTTCTGTTAAGTAAAACTGTGTGGAATGAAAGAAAGAGTCTTTGACGTTTGTTCTCTAACACAAGAATACTGCCCGGTACTGCTCGAACTTTAAAAGCGGATTTCTGCTAAAGAAATCTCGCTTGAAGTAATTTTTCCTTCTTCTTTCTTCTTTTTTTACAATCTTCGGCACATAGAGCAACAACTGGCCAAGAGTATTTGCTGCAGGCACAGTGAAAACCACTTTTCACAGTTAAAACCACTTTTCATTTAAACATCATGTCAGTCAGTTAAACATCATGTTAAAGAAGATGTAGGGAAACTTCAGCAAGAAATACTTCTTGAGTAAAATTAACTGTATTAAGAATCATGTTCTGGTGGAGTTAAATTACAGTTAAACCTGGGCTGGAATTAACTGCAAGGAAACCACAAATTCAAAAGTTAACCTTAATTTCACCTCAGTTTCGAGCATTCAACTTTTTTCGTACGGGTGGTGCTAACCGGAATAATGAAATTTGCTGTTCCCATAGCCTTGCTGTGGGTCACAGAATATTCGCGGAATGATGACAGGGGACACGAGGCTTGCCAGTGCCCAGGTGTTAGCATAAGGGCCGTTTGCTTGGTTTTTCATTTCTTTTTTTTACCAAGTACAGTACAGTACTCGGCACATAAAACGACCCAAACAAACCGTCCTATTGCTAACGTCCCACGCCACTGTGAGGAAGCCTTGTTGCGGGTCAAAAACGTTCGAACGACGGAAAAGTGGGACACCACTCGCGCAACTGCCGGGTCGTTAGACACCTGACGGTTTGTTTGGGTCGTTTTATGTGCCGAGTACTGTACAGTACGCCTTAAGGCGTTTAGACAAAGGCCTTGTGGGAGATAACATGGGGAATTGGTTCAGGTGATACCTCAAAAATGCCTCAAATTTTAAAAGAACGGCTTTGGCAGCAATGTTAGCAACACTGCACAGTAAAAAAAATCCCCCACTTTTTGGTGGGAAAGGACCCCAAAAAGTGTGGGATACAGAATGGGGCCTCTTTGGCCCCAAAAACTGGAGGTCGGTCCCTCGCCCCAGAAAAAGGTACATACATCCCCCAAATACTGGTATACCGGACTAACAAGAAACTGGTGCTAACGTCCCCTAAAAATTGGTGACTTTTGTCCCCTTAAATTGGGTAGTAGTGGACCAAATTTTAGCATTTAAATCATCCTTCTTACAGTGAAGAAGACCAAA
>JAHZNP010002175.1:0-10282 GCA_020615345.1 Triops cancriformis | reverse complement strand
TTAGGTTCGCAGATACCCACGTGAGGTCTATGGTAGACATATGTCCACGCTCATTGAGGAAGGATGGTAAGTTCCACGTGTTTAACAATGTGAGACCGTGTTCCGTGGCAAAGTTATAGAGCTGTATACCAGCAAGGTCCGCGGCTTTGTCCTCCCACAACCAGTGGTGGGCATTAAAGTCCCCAGTGACGACCATACAATCATCTTGACCATATTTTCTCCATACGTCAGCAAGTAGAGTTGCAGTCTCCGCCGTATGTCTGCGGTATAGTGCTATGATGGTTATGTGATGGGTGCATGTTTTGGTTAACTTCAGTGCCACGTACAGTTCCGTTATTTCCATTGTGTAAAAGGGGCTATCCCTCTTACGAAGGAGTAGCACTCCTTTGTAGCTGAGGGGGGAACTGATCAGTTCGAAGCCTTCGATACTTGAACATGTTAGGCTCTGCGGTGGTTCTATAACCACAACTGTGCTTACTCCCCTGCTCGTAGCTTCGCGGATCAGCTCGGTAAGTTGTGGATAACTCTTCCTTATGTTCTGTACGAAAAGCGGGAGCGATTTCATCCTAGGTATTTTTTGATACCGTGGATTTGTTTCCCGCCGCTTTTTGTGCGTTTACTCGAACCGGGCAGTTAGGGTCGAAAGCGGGGTGGGCGCCTTTGCAATTGGCGCATTTCTTTACTACGTCAGTGCACTGCCTCGTGTCGTGGTTTTTCGAACATTTGCCGCAGGTTGGGGTCTTCACTTGACATGACGCTGAGATATGGCCATAAGCCTGACAATTGAAGCATTGAACAATGTTGGTAATTCTGGAGTTTTCTACTTGGACTAGCCGGTTGAACGCAAAGATTCCCCCCACTTCGATGAGTTTCTGCTTCTCATCCACCGACTTGCAAGTGTACTTGAGAGACCCATGCGCCTTTGTGGAGTCAGGGTTTAACCATTTGGCTCGGTCAGCTTCAAACGTTACATCCAGGTTAGAGTTCTTGTCTGATATATGCTGGCAAATTTCTGGCATGCTCGTCTCTTTTGGGAGCTGGTGAATTACCACCGTCAGGTTAGGCTGTCGTTTTACTGTTTTAACCGGTCCCAGCTTCGGTCAGACTGCCGACTGAAATATGGCTTCCGACATGATTTTCTCCTCTCGGCTTCGGAAGGTGAGGGCAAGCCTGTTCATACGGGTTTTCCCTACTAGTACCGGTTTCGGTGCATTCGGGTACGCCTTAGCCAAGTCTTCGTCCATTGTCTTGAGAAGCTCCTTCCTGGGAATAACCGCGTTCCTCTTCGTCTCATCTTCCTGTTAGATGAAAATCGTGACTCCGTCACCCTCGTTTTTATCGGGTTCAGTATCAGCGGGGGCGGCAATAGCTTCATTAGGCGCCTTGGTGTTCTGTTTATTCCTTCTCTTACGGACCACCTGAGCCCAGCTTCCGGCTTGAGCAGAAACCGCGGAGGCAGGGATGTGATAAATTTGATCAACCTCTGTGTGGGTTCTTCCGCGAGTTTTAAGCTCCTCCCTCAGTGACTGCACCTCGCTGGTGAGCAGGGTGACTAGGTCATGGAGGCAGACCTTGTCTTCTCTCTCCTGCTTAAGGTCACGGACTTCTGCTCGGAGAGATGCGATCTCAGTGACCAGGCGATCTTGTGTGCTTTTCATGGAGAGCACTAGAGCAGTTACGTGGTCAGAGCGAATATGGGTTTCCTCCAGTGAGTTTGAACGTTTCTTTTGGGCATCACTTTCCTTGGTGGGAGACACGGGCCTTTAACCTTGAGAAAGCGAGCTTCTTTTGTTGCGGCAAACTTTGCAGTTTTTGGCTGCCGGCACATCTTTTTCAAAGGGGACCGCACAGGTTGCGCAATAAATGACATGAGACTGACCCTGGTCGAGTTCACTGTTGGTTTCACTGACTGACTCCATCGGCCGTTGGTCTCCCCCTCCTCTGGGCGAGTTTACTGGTGACCTAGGCAAAGCAAAGGCCATAGGAACCAAAATTTTTGTCTTTTTTGGCTTAAAACAGCCGCTTTACACTTAAATAGTTAACTTTCCACTTGATTGGTCCAATTTGTCGCCCTTGTGTGTAAAAAACGAACGAACTTAACACTGAAAAACACAAGATAAATTGCAAAACTGGAGCGCGCGTAAACAAACTTCTAAACGATTGCGCTGCTAGCAGCGCCCTCCCGAGCTTTCGTTAGTGGATGTATCTTTTTAAATATAGTCGATTTTTCATTTTGGAATACAATTTCCACGTACTCCAGCAATTCAAATCAAAAGAACCCTAGGGCATATTCGGTGTACTTGCGGTACACGGTACTATACGGTATAGAATTTTTTTCACTATTTAAGAAAATCATTAAACAAAAAAATGGAAAGAACGTGGAAATATAACCGGATTCTCAAATGAAATTAAAGTTAGCACATCCGTTTGGACTAGTTACCTCTTTTCGTTCTATTTTCACTTTCTGGGAGAACGAAGCAAATCTATTCGTCAAGATATTATACTCTATGTACTGCACAATCAGAACGACACCCAATAGGATACTTTAGAAGCCACTAAAAACTATCCGCTTAAAATATTGATATTTTCTTCTCACATTCCCATAAAATTTTGACACTAATAAACAATTAGATATAAAAAAGTTTACGCATTTCGCGTTTACTTTTTCATTGATTGGATATGGAAAACTATCTAACCCTTTTTCCGCATTACACTGCCACAAAATACTTCTAAACTTTTGTTTTGTTTTTGTTTTGTGTGTTTTAAGACGAACGACGTCGAGTTCATGACGTGTTATCGTCTTCACTTATAAACTTAAAATCGCTTTATTTCCTCGCAATAAATAAAATTCGTGTTATTTACAATAAAATTAATATAGCGAAGCTTTCAAACTTCGCGGTCTTCTTTTCTCGTAGATTTCGATTGGTTCAAGCACTTTCATTGCTAATTAGACGTAAATCAACCTCATAAGACTATTCTAGATCTCTGAGTTATTCTCAGTAAATTTTTTCAGCCTAAAACATTCCAGAATAAGTTTAATATAATTTGTTCTCGCTAGAGACACTGAGGGAATAAAAATAAACCAATACTTAACATTATGAAAAAGTAGTCGAATTTTCTCTCCCCAAGTGCTCCAAATGATTCTCTTTACTGGCAAGCGAGACTTTGTGTGATTTTGGTCGCCTATTCCCTTGAATTCTTCAAAAGCGAAAAACTGCCAACGCAATATTCGCATTGCAGCTTTAATCTCCGTAATATTCTCGCTATCAGCATATTACTCAATAGCCAACCCCCAAACCTTTCCCTGGTCCGTGTGTAAGAAAGAACACGCCACACAACGATTATTGCCAAACAACTCACTGCTTAGTGCAGAAAATCGGAAGCTCAAACACCCGTCAAGCTACTTATGTAGTGTTGCCGCCCCGAAACTTACAAACCCACAAAATTAAGTCTCCTAAGCTCCTGAGCACAACAAACGGAATTCCCCGAACCACTTTTGCTCTATTTTTTTTTTACTACAATCTTCTTTTTTAAAAAATCACTTTTCTTTTCTTTATTTAAACTCGCCTTTCCTTAATTTTTTGAAAAACATCTTTCTTTAAATTTTTGAAAATCATCTTCTTTAAATTTTTGAAACTCATCTTGCCTTTCTGTTATTTACAGAAATAATTTTTCCTTTCTTTTTTAAAAATAATTTTCCTTTCTTTTATAGGAAATACTTTTTCCATTTTTTCGAAAATAATCTTTTCTCTCTTTTTCTTCAAAAATATAGTTTTTCCTTCCTTTTTTCATAATTTTCCTTCTTTTTTAATAATCTTCCCTTTTCTAAAATCATCTTTCCTTTATTTTTTTAAATCTTCTTTCCTTTATTTATTTTAGAATCACCTTCCCTTTCTTTATAAAATCCTTATTTCCTTTTCATAAAGAAAATAAGAAAAGAAGATTTACAAAGAAAGGAAAGGAAAGATTAATAAAAAAAGAAGAAAGACGATAAATCTCATACTTCAACACTCAGCATGAATGGCTTTTAAGTCTTATGTGTCATAAGCTTCGAGATAACGACCAGTTAAAACTGACTTTTGGTGGGGTCTAACTACGTCCAGCAAATTGACCCTGCGGACCCTTGTCGTCTTGGCCAGGGAAAAGTTTATAATGGCTCTGCTGCGCCATGCCGACGTCCCTCAATATGCACGCCACTTCGTTTGTCTGAAACTCGGTGCATTAACGGGGAGAGAATAGCCCCAGTCTTTAATCAAACTTCGAACTCGTTAAAACCCACCCTAAATGAAGCTTTACTGTCCAATAAGCTGACTTAACTTCCCATTAAGCCTTTTCATACATCTCATTTTCTGACTCGAGCGCTTAGTAATCTGAAACTGTTAAAATTCTACTTAAATCTGAAATACATACTAGAAATTTAAAGCAATCAAATTCTAAGAGAAATTTGAGATAAAGACTCTACAACCTAAAACAGTTTAAAAACGTAGAAATTCTGAAAAGTGCGGGTAAAAGGGTGAAATTGTTCTTTTCGGCACTTCTAATCAAAGTTGTGTAAAACTAGAAGTTAAAATAAAGATACGGCAATAGGCGAAAGCCTACGTCGATTCTCGGAAAAAAGGGTGAAAAGACAATTGATATACTGTATTAACTGAATTTCTAAATTACTAAAGAATTAACCACGTTTTCTTTCAAGAGAAGCACTTCAGTAGATCAGTTAAACCGTGTGAGTATTGAGTAGTATTATTCTTTCCTAAATTAATTGATCTTATCCAACTCGATTCCATAATAGTGTGGGACACGGGCAGGCAGATTTGCGCACAAGGTATCCCAGGTACTTTTGACCCAGAAGGATTTCAATGCCTAAAAAGAACGGGGACAGTTCTACGGCACTGTGCTTAAAGCTTGTACCAGGTTCTTATGAATATGTGTGCAACAGGAAGGAAGTTTTCTGACTAAAATTGATTAACTGAAGAAGGAATAGTACTTAGTACTATTAAGAACTGGAGTACTTCAGTTCGTTTTATGTCTTATTTGGTATCAAATTCAGTGCTCGAAGTAAAATTTGTGTAATGAGATAGATTTTATGGTCGAGAAGCATTGGAGAGAAAACAAGCCGTGAACAGTATAAGTAAACAAAGTCCACAAAAAAGTGGGACGCTGGAGTACTGCTGTACCCGTCAGACGTCTCAGGTATTTCGAAACAGTAATATACTGTCTGGAACAGATGATCCATAAAAAACGAGGACACTTTTAGGCTAACTAACATGCAACTCGAGCCCGTTTTTTGTGCACATGGCTTAAGATAAGAAGTTTTTAAGTCTTGGGGGAGAAAATTATAATTATTTTTTTCTAGAAAATGAAAGGAAAATAATCTAAGGTAAAATCCCCTTACGGAAAGTGAGTCTCCTGCCACGGCGAATGAAATACGAACAAGCATGTTGAACTTACGCAAATCCGCTGCTGCCAAGACGCTGGTTGATATTGTCGCTTGGTGCATAACAATGAAGCAGAAGACTAGTTGGCCCAGCGAAACAGTGGCTTGAACTTCCTTCTTCATGATGGAAAACATGGCACTCGGGGACTTTGGAGGTGGCTTCAATAATAAACCATTTTCTCAATCCTAAGTGTCCCGGGAAAATGAAAAAGAAATTTGGAAACGAATTAGCTGCCAAGGGAACAAACAGTGAACGTTCCCAGCGGAAAGCCAAATCTGTATTGGTCCGCCCCCCTTGCTAGTACACAGGGATGGTTATGCGTCTTTGCGTGCCAAACAAAACCTGAAATTGGTGGAAAATTAGCCCGCCCACCACGCCTGCACTTTCCGGACGTGTTACGCTGCGGCTGTGCAACTTTTCTGCTACGTTCCCCCTTTTTTTGGGACATCGCTTCTCATTAATGGATTGTCGTGGTCTCAGTGTTCTAGCAGTGACCGGAAACCAATCCGTCCATTTGTTAGGACAGTCGTAAAAAATGAAAGGAAAAAAGGAAATCGCACCTGACCGCACAATAAATGTGACTCGCTGGACTGAGGCCGCTTTCGAGTTACGCTGAACTCGACCGCGTAAAGCAAGGCTCAGTTTATTTCAATACAATAAAGATTCGACTTTTCCAGCTGGGAAAATTCAGTTAATTGAATTTGTAGTGAATGTCTCCACTGCTATTTTTTACATTAATTCCTGGTGTAGGCTCGCGCCTATTTTCGGTTGCGCGAGTTTGTTTATATTGACACAGTGCAAGATGTCACTTGGTATAGACACAAAAATGCCCACAAGAACAAACGATATAGTTTTATTTTTCGATTGCATTTACTTAAGGAACGATTGAATGTATAGGAATTGACTTACGAAATCATCGAAATTTAAGAAAAAATACTTCGAAATTTTCTTTTTAGTCTCGACGCTGTTCTACTTCATATAGAACGAGCTTGAAAAGTTACAAGCACTTCTTTTGATCACTGCTTTCTCGGAGTCAAAATAAAATTTTCGCGTCATTTGTTTTGCTTCCTTCCTTTACTTTCAAGTCGAATTTTAGTTGGAAAACGCCTGCAATCAATTGAATTGACTGCAAGCCCCAAAACTGAAAATTATTTTAAGTGACTTGACTTAGTTTTGCAGTGAATACGGGATTTTACTGGTTGTGTACTATTTGCAACTGAATTGAGGAGTTGACGTTAATGTGACTGCTAAGCTCTTATTCAAATTGCGTGGCAGTGATCTTGTTTGTAAACTGACAACCGGCCCCACTCCTCTGGGAAATTACGTACTGTGAGATTTGCGAAGGATAGACATCGCAATCAGATCACGACATTCAACACTGATGGTAATATTCTGATTTTTTAAACAAATAGGAGACCTTCGTCGTGGACATATGGTTGCCGAAAAATCTTTAACAAACAAATTGCACTCGTACTTAAAGAATATGCATAATAGCCGGCAAATTTTGGTTTATTTTTGGTTTGATTTCGATCACCGTGGTTTGTTTTTGGTTTGTTTTTCGGGTTCACTTGGTTTGCTGACTGGAAAAAAATCTGGCAACCCTGTTTTCAATACTGTAACGCTTTATTTACATTGCACCTCGCTCCCTCTGGAGTCTTGAAGCGAAACGTTCCACAACTCAGCACTGCTGGCCTAGACCCCTGATCCGAAGCTCAGTTGACCAACCCTTCCCCAAAGCTTTTGAAGAAAGGCGGGAAGTCTTTTCTGGGTAATTTTCGTTGGGAAAAAGTCGCGGTTTCATCAGAATAACATTCTCGAAAGTATGGTGCCACTGTGGGTATACTGTAGTAGCCTTTTAACTTTGGAAAATGAATGAAGGTGCTCATAGAGAATAAAACGAAAAAAGCAACAAGTGGCGTACTGCGGGCTGGCTTCTTTATGTTTCCAAGAGTAATGTCTTGAAAGCTCAGCCAGCTTAAGAGACAGTCAGGAAGGTTTGTTCTAATCAAGCTGTCTACACCAGAGTCTTCCTTCGAAAATGGCTATTCTTTTTCGGATAGTACCTTGAAAGTGACCTGGAACATCTGCCACCGTAGTTCTTTCCGCTTCACGTCAAGCTATGACTTACAGTTTTCAAAAAATTCCGCTAACGAATTTGTGCACTGGTTCGATTCACTTTACTAGGATTTGGACTTGATTCGAATTTCCGTGAGGGGAAACAAAGGGGACATGTGGAGTTGGAACTGGACTTGTTTCAGAAGCGACGGCTCGGGTTTGATTTGCAATTCCATTTATTATTTCAAACGAACTTGGGCTTGGTTGAAATCCTTTTTTTGCCCTTGAGCGCATACCTGTTGTTAGCTTTCAATCTCGACGACCAGTCCCAGTCTTTTTCCACACGACCTAAGTATAGTTTTTTTTTAAGACGTAAAAAGTCAAATCATCGATGTATTAACATCTTCGGCTTTCCTTTCGTCCTTATTTTCACGTATTACAATTAGCAATTTCCTTCCATCCCCTACCCTTTAAAAGTGTGCATAGCGTGTTTTGTACAAGCAATTGTTCCTCTCTAGTCTTAGCTCTAAACCCTAATACTCCGTCTAAATTTATTGGTATATTTTTCCGTCTCAATTTGTCGAATAATGTAGTTGTTGAAGTGCGTTTCTCTAGTGACGACATTTTTCGTAAGGTAGGCTGTACGAGGAGTTGCTCTACGTCGATATGTTCTGCTTATTTCAAGAGCGTAATTAGAGAACTTTAAGATTTGTAAAAGGTAGTAGCCAAGACTGCCACTTGTGCTTTTCTAAAGCATGCCTCAGAGAGTTTGAAAGAAGCTTAAACAGCTTTTGCGTGGTTTCGTCTGGTTCCCAAGTTTATGATATTGGTTAGAACGAAAAAAATTGACTTAGAGAGGAGAAAGAATATGAAGTAAAGCAAAGAATTGGTTGTTCCTTCTTTTCGGCATTTTTACTCCAGTCTACCCATTAATATTCTAGAAAAAGTGTAAGAGAATACACATCGTCTAATAGACGTATATTAAACTTTTTTTCCATGCAGGAGTTAGCGTTTCCTAAACGTTACAGAAAACATTGCAAAAAAGTACATTATAAATTCTTTCAGTGTAGCTAAATGTACATTCGAGAGAGGACATTAGCCTCTAAAAAAGATTTGATAAGCGCATTTCGTATACGTTTCACATTTGAATTTAGACGTACGGAAAACGCTTAAAAAACGTACGTGTGCTACACATGGGTTAGGATTTTAGCTCAACTTGATGAAGCTTGTCATTGCTGTTATCATAGTACTTACTTACGGAGCCCTTTGACGTTAAAACTAAAAGCTTACCCAACTCGTAGTTCTGCAGAATTACGGAGAATACAGCTTCATCACTATCAAGTAGTATTCCTAAAAGAAAACTTTTTTCTGCTGTAACTTTCAAAACTTTGCTGTCATAAAAAAATTCGAAAAATGCTATGCGAGAACTTTAATTATATCAACTCCAATTATGTCAACTAGCATGGCGCTAATTTGCCTCTACTTCCCGTTACCCCACAAGACTATCATCATATGCGCTGTTTTCAATGTAAACCTTTTATTCGCGAATGCAAATGTAAAAAATTCCAACGTTGTGTCGCATCACGGAGCGCTAAACAGCGTTTTAGTACAATAGCGATACAAAAAACGAAGTAAAGAAAGTTTGCGAGGCTAAATGACTAGTTTTTGCGGATTCCTTGGCGCCAGTGAATGTTTCCTACCGCAATGGGATCGGTTTTGTGGCTCTAAGCATTCATGGCTACTAACAATGAATGTTCCCCATGCAGGACGTACGCGGCCAAACGAATAAACATTGGCCACAAGAAAGAATGTTCTAAAAGCCGATATTCAGGAAATATCAACTATTTAACACTGACATTCTAGCCAATTTTTTTTCAGCAAAAATCCTTTTTTTCTTACAAAAGGAATTCATTGTTGGTAAGAATGAATGCTCGCCTTTGCGAATTCTGCAAAATTTCACTACTCAACGTAAGGAATTCAATGTAATTTAACTAAAATTACATCTGGCCTGTGATGTTGTAATGTTGTAATCAAAAGCAATAACATGCTTACATTCGACGAAAACTTTCATTGTTGGTATCAACAAAGTCAAGACATTTTCACTATCCAACACAAAACAATCAAACGTAGTTAAAGTAAAGTTAACACTGTTTCTATCCATAGGGAACGAGTAGATTTCGAAAATCGAAAAAAAGATAGGAAAGTTTGAAAAATGCACGTTTACTCGGTACACTTCGGAAACAGGAAACGTTCTCGTCCCGGGAGCTGCGTGGCAAGCCAACGCTTGGGCAACACTGAATTTTCTTTTCGCTGCGAGTTGCTCGGTAAGCCATGCAGAATTTAATTGTTGGTAGTTAAGGTTCACAACCACTTGGCTCCCGTGAAGAAAACATTCCAATACACTCGCAACGTGAAAAGATTCGCTGCAAGCAATACATAATTTGTTTGTTGCTGATTTGTAAAAATATACGAAATATACTCGCAGAAGATGTAACAAAAATTAATCCTAGTGCTACTAACATTTTAAAATTAGAATTAGCCCTTCCAAACGTCAGATCCTTTCCTACTAATGTTTAGAAGCACACTATACTCGAGCAGGGCCGTCTTTCCGCATGGGCCAACTGGGCCATGGCCCAGGGCCCCACGAGTCTAGGGGCCCATCCTACCGGCTTGTCATAAATAAATCTTATATTCCATTGTTAATGCAGAATTTGAAGTAATCAAAATTTGACTTCCAGCATGTATTAATACTAAATAAAAACGCGCTAAAACGGGGAAACTCGAAATTTGTT
>JAHZNP010002174.1:0-10286 GCA_020615345.1 Triops cancriformis | reverse complement strand
AAAAGTGTCTTTAACTTTAATTCAAATTCAAAAAAGTGTCCTTAACTTTAATTGATGCTGTCAAAAAGTGTCTTTAACTTTAACTGAAGCTCCGAAAAAGTGTCTTTAACTCTAATTGACACTACGAAAAAGTGTCTTTAAATTTAGTTCAAACTCGAAAAAGTGTCTTTAACTTTAATAGAAACTCCAGAAAAGTGTCTTTTACTTAAACTTTTAGGAAGTTATGTTCACAGGTATGTCGGAAAGGGGACCTGGTCTGGGGCTTTGTACTTTGTATTTGATGTTTGGAAATACACATTGTTTCTTTGAAATAACCTGAAAAGTGTCTTTAACTTTAACCCAATCTCCGAAAAGTGTCCTAAAGTTTAATTGTCGTTAAGTTTTCTTTACAGCTATGTCGGATGGCGGTGTGACCTTGGGCTACGAACGGGTGTAGGAATGACGGAATAGGGGGCGTGGCCTGGGCTTGGACGAGCGTGGGCTAGGGGACGCTGTTGGGTGTGGAAATGACGTGTGTGGGAATGCCCTAGTCTATACTACTAAAGTAAGTCGAACTTAAATTGTAATACATAAGTTTTTGTACTGTCCCAAATGATTTGATCTAGTCCACTTAACGTCTAAATATCAGACACAACATACTCTCAAAGGCATACTCTCAACATTTTTCATTTACTCCAAAATCCAAAAATAAATGTAGGTAATTCGTCTTTATTTTAATTACGAAGTCACTTGTAAAAACAAGTATATGAATTGGGTATTACAAATTTTTGCTCTTCTAGATTTTTACTCCATGTTCAACTTCCAAATCGTTATTATAGTTAAGACAGATCCCCCTGCTCTATTCTTCGATTTTGTTCGAAATTTCTGCAACTCTGTCCGCAAAACTAAAAGACAAATAAATATGTTTCCATTGTTCTGAGTTCATATGAAGCATAGACTCACTTCTTAGTGCTATAGCTTAAAGCGCGTTACTGGTGTATGTTTTTTTTTCTTCCGCTTCATTTGGAAGGAAACTTACAATGCACGTTTACAGTACTCATTTTATTCCTTTAAAACTAGCTGCGAGTTGGGTATAACTTGTGTAAAGGAAATGTAAAGATATTTGTATAATTAATGATCATTAGAACGTATTAGATGTTGAAAATTATTTAAGAAATGGCGTGTTCTCTAAGTCTGCAAATATATCGAATTAGCAGTAAATCTAATACGCAATTCCTACTTTCAACCACCAGTTCAAATCACTCTTTTTATGCAGAGTTAGCTAAGGTTATAATGTTAAGTTAAGTCAGGTTCGAAGGGTCAAGTAGGTTGATATGTTCAGGTAGGCTTAGGTAGGTTTGTAGGTTCAGTTAGATTGGTAGGTATTCTACAGTTAGGTTGGTATATTTAGTTAGATTGGTGGGTTCAGTTAGGTTGGGAGGTATTCTACGGATAGGTTGGTAGTTTCAGTTAGATTAGTAGGTTCAGTTAGGTTGGTAGGTTCAGGGCCTCTTTCCTCATGTGCCAACTGGGCCATGGCCCAGGGCCCCACGAGTCTAGGGGCCCATCCTACCGGCTTGTCATAAATAAATCTTATATTCCATTGTATTGCAGAATTCGAAGTAATCAAAATTTGACTTCCAGCATGTATTAATACTAAATAAAATCGCGCTAAAACGGGGAAAATCGAAATTTGTTTTGACTTACACGTATGGTACTACCATAGAGACTGCCGCAGTATGCAACTTGGAGGTCAGTTTTTTCAATGACCGTAGCACCGCACTGTAGGACTGCGTAAGAACTAGCCCCATTGTTTTGATTCTCAAACAGCTTCAGCCGTTTTGGTTTTCACTGCTCTTCAACAAACCCAGTTTCAGCTAGTTTTTCTCGTAGCTTAAGTTTCTTTTTACCCGAAAATGAAGCGTAATGCTTTAAGCGGGGCGCAGAAAAGAAAGATAGCTGCAGAGGAGAAAGAAAAGATTAGTAAACTCCCTAAACTTACGACTCGGTTCAATTTAGGAGTGGCAGGTACAGTATACGTAACAGTAAGGGCTGATTACCACTGAGATCCTAGTGTCCTAAAGTGTGCAAAAGGAAGTATCTAGGAAGGAAAAGAAATCTGTCGCCCTTCTTTGTCCGACTTCCGACTAGATAGAAGGAAATAACTAGTTTTAAGCTAAGTTTAGCCGAAAGAGATGGGCCGAGTTTTCACCTCCTTTTTAACGAATCGTGTCATTATAATTAGTTCGTCTGCTCTTTGCCCTTTTAATGATGACATGTAGCCTCTTTGTGATGTTAAGCTTCAGAAATGCCAGGAGCTCAGTGGAAATCGACTATTTATGGTAGAATTGCTTAATGCCCCGATACACCGACCTTTACTTCTGGGCGAATTCCATGAGCTATGCGAAGTAGTTTTCAGGTGATAACTTAAAAACTACTTGTCCGACCTGATATTTGGTTTTCACCAGTATATTCAGAAAATGTATAGCTAGAAAACAACTTTTAGTTTCCATTTAAAAATACTTTACGTACATTTTAAACTGTAAAAAAAAACGGAAAAGTATTGGAGTGCTTTTTTCTTGACATATTTTTTCTAAATTTACTGGTGAGAACCGAAATCGTATCGGACAAGGTTTTAGAATTACCACCTGAAAACAACTTAACATGGCCTATGTTATTCGCCCATAATCCCAGGTCGGTATTCCGGGGCCTTAAAGCGAGAGGATCGCGTTCTTCAGACGTGAAACATGTATGTTGATCAAGGCCGTCAGCTTAGGCTTGGTCCACACGGATTGTAGGTTTTTCTATGAAATACAGTAATACGTTTCTTTTAGATTAAATTACGTCGTAGGCTTACAGCCTGTTTACATTCTTATGTTTATTAAATGTCAGTTGCTAGTTACAAAAAATTAAACACAGAAGAACAAAAACAAAATGCACCTTTAATCAATGATTTGCTGATCAATCAATAGAAACAGTAGTATGTTTACGAACTAAGAAATTAATTCTGACGCACCTTGTAGACGCGAAGGTAGTAAAATCCGAGAGATTCTGTGAGTTTAATTGCTAACAAAACTCTACGATCCGTGTGAACCTTGCTGTAGTTATTTTCTTATCCTCTAATACAGACATCACCTCCACTCTTTGCAGATATCCCTTCAACCTCTACTTCGACTTCCTCTGATCAGTCGGAGTTGCAAATGGTATCGGTAGAACTTCCTGCTGTGAATGAATGCGAACGGAACGTACAGGAGTCTGAACCGACGAGTTCACCCAAGGAGACCGAGATTCAAAATACGGATCCTGGACTTTGGGACATTGGCAATTCTAGTTTAGTAGAATATTGGGTTCGGTGTGGGCCATCATCATGTCAAAATGATGAGAACGACTTTTCTAACTCCCGCAGAGTTTACAAAGGAAGTAAAGGAGAGAAAGCTAGGGTCAGGTACTGTTCGAAGAATGTATTTAGACGCGATCTAAGGAACGGCGAGTCCGTTAAGCGGGAGTGGTTAATTTATTCGCATCCCAGGGTCGTTGGTACTGCTTCGTATGTCGTCTATTTTCCAAAACTGAGTCTTTCTTCTCTAAAGCAGGTTTCAATGATTGGAAACAACAATCTCATATCGGAGCATCAAAATGGAGACGAGCATCGCAAGTGCATGTAGACCAGAAGAGGAGGCCTATCTCAGTGAAACTGAAAAGTTCAAGGTGGAAGCATTTCTCCCTGTTATTGACTCTTTAACGTCTGAAATCGTCAAACGTTTAGAGGCTTATTCACGGATAGGAAACACGTTTTCGTTCTTCTGTGAATTATCAACGATTGCTTCTGACGAATTAAGGAAGAAATGTAACCAATTGGCAAATGTGTACCACGATGACCTTGATGCTGAGGATCTGTACAATGAATACATTCAGTTTAAACACTTTACAGGCGCTGGTGAAAGTAGTGAAGCTTTGGCCTCATTGTATAGGAAAATTGTTTCGGAGAAACTGGGGCAGTATTTCCAAACATTGAAATTGCACTGAGAGCGTTTATGTGCATGATGGTCACTAACTGTACTGGAGAACGTTCTTTTTCCAGGCTGAAACTGATAAAAAAAAACAGCACAGGAGTACTATGGGGCAGGAGCGCTTGAATAATCTGTCATTAATATGCATGGAAAGTGACATATTGAATAGTATTGACTTCAGCTTAGTCATTTTTAAGTTCATTGCAAAAAAATTTCGAAAAATTTCTTAAAGTTTTACATTATTCGCTTCTGTGCATGTATTATTGAGTGCATTCCAAATACAGTTATATCCATATTCAGTAACATCTAATTCACTTCCCTGTGCACGTATTATTGATTGAAGTCCGAATATAGTTACATCCAAATTTTGTAAAAATTTATTCTAGCGATAATTTCCATTTGGGGGCCCAATTTCAAACTTGGCCCAGAGGCCCACGGGGGTGTTAAGACGGCCCTTGGCAGGTTAGGTTGGTAGGTTCAGTTAGGTTGGTAGTTTCAGTTAGGTTAGTAGGTTCAGTTAGGTTAGGTTAGGTTACTTAGGTTGGTAGGTTAGGTTAGGTAGGATAGATTAGGTTGGTAGGAAATCTTCATATCTGAATAAAACATCCATATATAATACGGCAAAACGTGAGAATTCACGCAAAGAAATCTAGGTTTTCTGGATTGCTTTAACGCTTGAAAACTTCCTATATAAAAAAATAAGTTTCTCATAAAAATAAAATAAAAAATGAATGTAAAAAATTTAATAAATGAATTAAAATTTTGGATTAATCGGAATGTATCGATTATTTATTAATCGATAAAAATTGTGTCGGTCGATTAATCGATAGAATTTTTGCAGTTGGAGCCCCGCTTTTAAGCCTTAACAAAACGGAGAAAACCCCGCAGCTCCCCCCAACACCCAGAGCGCGCTTCGGGAACAGATAACTATTACAGTGCTTAATATATTTGTATAGCTATACAGTATTTTGATGTTTATGTATACGGCTCGTATAGAATGGCTTAAAGTGGAATTCTATTCACTGGTCAAGTAAAGAAATTTCTAGCAGGAACATGAGTAAGGAGTATGTAAGCTACGTATTTAACGTAAGGATATTGATATCGTAAGTTCTAGCAGGTTACTTCACTTAGAACTACACGAATAAGAAAAGATGGCTAAATTAAAATACAGTGGCCTGTTATCTCTTCTTTCAACTATTGATATTTTAGAATTTGGCGTATAAATGAAAGTCTATAAAAGTAACCCGTCGTGCATGTTATACACGAGAAATAGTGAGTCAAACTGTTGTCAAAAGTTCAATCGACAGTGGGAAAGATTTAGATACGGATTAATCTTATGTGAATGTTTGTGCGAAAAATATTACCAACGAAAACTTTTGTTCAAGCTGACAAAATTAATTTTCATATAGAAAAATTAATATTTTCAGAAATCGAATTCTTACAATTAGATGCCACGGATATGTAATAATAGATGTATAACTTGACTTATTAAAATACAATTCCTTCCTGGAGATAGTCTCAGCGCACGTTGCATATGGGCTTTCCTCTGTAACGGTTTTTAAAAACTAGCGCTCCCTTTACTTTTAAGTTCGCTGGATTGCAATTCCCATAAAAACAGTCCTGTGCATAAAGCAGTCAGTAGCGTTCTTTATTCTAAGTCTAACTAAGCAGCACACAAATTAGACCAATTTAGCATACAGTACGAAATTTCTCACAGCTTGTGTGATTTTTAATTGTTTTGATGGCCAAGTGCACGTTTTTTCCTTGACTTGTCTGCTTGAATCATTGTAAACAAGTGAAATACAGTCGAGCTCGTTTAACTCCATACTGACTGGTCGGTCCCGAGCCTATGGAGTTAAGCGAGTTTGACTGTATTATGCTTTACGCACGTCGTGTCTGCAAACTTTTAATATGATAATTTTCTGTACAAAAAGAAATAATGATGAAATAAAAATCGAACACACTGAAAAGGTTATTTTTTCATACTGTGGAGTTGTGTGTGTGTGGGGGGGGGAGGGGGCTGCGGGGTTTTCTCCGTTTTATTCAGGCTTAAAAGCAGGGCTCCAACTGCAAAAATTTATATCGATTAATCGACCGACACAATTTTTATCGATTAATAAATAACCGATACATTCTGATTAATCCAAAATTGTAATTCATTTATTTATTTTTTTACATTCATTTTTTATTTTATTTTTATGAGAACCTTATTTTTTATAAAGGGAGTTTTTAAGCGTGAAGCAATCCAGAAAGCCTAGATTGCTTTGCGTGAATTCTCACGTTTTGCCTATTATGTATATCTATATATAGATATAGTTACCGATCTAAGCGAACGCAGTCCCTAAAAAGCCTCGGTCACTTGTCGACCAAGACTTCCACATCATTGACATTGCAGGGGCGCGGCCGACAGCGTGGAAGACCAGGTTGCCCCCAACGCGTAACACACGGAATGTCCAACATAAAGAAAATAAAACTTAAAATATATTAATAAATTTTTTTGTACATGGCAAATATGCACCAATACAATCTAAATTGTACAGATGATCTATAACTGTTCCTTTCTTCGATTTACTAGATGTCAGTGGGTAAACGGCTAACAATTCAGGATGAAAAACACCTGAAAGAAACATTCCTTTTTAAATGGAAAAGATACACCCGTACAACCTAAATACAGATGATGGTACGGTGTTCACTGTTACTGTTTACTGTAACGTCAGTGGATAAACGGCTAACAATTAAGGAAGAAAAACATCTGAAATGAAACATTCCTTTTTAACTGGAAAAAATACACCAATACAATATACCATCTAAACTGTACAGATGATGGCGCGGTGTTTACTGTTTATTGTTACGTTTTTACAGATGTAGATATTAAAAATAATAATAATAACACAGTTCCCATAAGACGTCAAATGGCTGGGAACCATCGTCTCTCTTTTGCACGCAAATACGCAAAATATACGAGTCGTACTTAAAAAGAATAGAGCCCCAGCGCAGCACGCGTCCACATTTGCACAAAACTTAGCACAACTTTACCAACACACGCGTATACGCGAAAAGCATGGTCGGCCATTTTGAAGACTGCGACATCGAAGAAGCTACGTTGTGCGTAACCACCGCTTTTCACAACACATTCTCCGCTCAAAACAACCCGTTTTCCGAAGAGGTACGTACGTAAGCCAAAACAACCCAAAATCAGGGGACTTTAGGATCCTGTATACACAATACGGTGGACCACGTCGGACTGCCCATTGGTTGAGATTTAGTTAAAACGGTGTACCTCAAGAAGGACCATTCAAAAGTAGCCGACGTCACGGACCCAGCTACTGTAAGCACGTGACTTTGTAACAACATGGAGGGTATTTTTTTCATTGAATTTAATTTTAAATACATTTTTCAAAATTAAAACGGCTTGTTTATTTGTTTTGACTCAAACATTTTCAGGTAGAATATTTCTTTCCAAATAAAGGAAAGATGCTTTTGGAAACATCAAAGGTGGCTGCGTTTTCAATACAATTACAATTGTTTTATTAATAAAATATTTATTTCCAAATCAAACTAGATTCTTCTTGCATTCGCCCTTTCCACGAACATACCCGAACAGTTTTGGTCCCAAATTGGTAAACGGAGAGAAGCTAACCCAACAGTTTCTTTGGAATATGGTTTCCAGTAGTATTTATATTGCGCTGCATTTACAAAGAACATGCATTGGAAGAAAACAATATTTCTCCTTATTTTCTCGTCTACATGGTGACCTCAGGAAGACTAAGGTTTTGTCCTGCATCTTATGGCATAAACTTTCCAGTAGTACTAATTACTCCCATGAAAATAAACCTTAAAATGTCAAAAGCAAGCCACAAACGTTTCATATAAATAGTCCTTAAGTTACTCAAACTGAGACCTTAAAACGACATGCAACTTTCCAGTAATAAAGGTGGTATTGTAATTGAAGCTAGATTTGCAAAAGGTTTTGAACCGTCCCTGTGAGTATGTCATACTGGGAGAAAAGAAAGTAGGACAGCCCTACGTAAGGAATTTTCATAAGCCGATGCAAGCACGGTTAGTCCGGCTAAGTTGCAGACAGGTGTAGGCTACCCGACGGCTCGCTGCACTCATCTTTTGTAATGATTGTAATTACGATCCCGGCTTCTGGAGAAACTTCATTTTGTCAAAATACGCATAAACCGATGTGCACTAGCAACCAATATACATTAAAAGCTCCAGAAATTACAGCGTATTTCAGGGGCGGTAATTCACAATTAAACGACATCGCATGTCTCGATAAGCACTTTCGAGCGACCCAATAAAAGTGTGCGAAAAACATTCCGGACATGTCATCAGTATAAAATGCAACCATAAACTATCAGTTAATCATCGAGAATAACCAAAAAGCATTTTTGTAAGAATATCCAATTTCGTAGATGAAAGCTTTTCAAGCTATAGGGTCTTTATTGCGTACATCTTCATGGCAAACATAATTTTGGAATTTGTTTTTTTACTCATGTGTTTTATAATGTGCGACACGTAGTAATAGACCTGTTCAGAAAAATTTTCATCAAAATAACCTCATAATAAAATTATACGCGCAATGTACGCAGTAGAGACCTTATACCATGAGAAGCTTTCATCTACGGAAAACGATATTTTCATAATCATGTTTTTTAAGGCTTTTCTTCATTAAAAAATCGGTATAATATGTATCATTTGTATATTGGTGATATGTCCAGAATGTTTTACTCACACTTTTATTGAGTCGCTCGAAACTCCTTATCGAAACGTGCGATTTCGTTTTCATTGGGAACGATAGCCCTTGAAATACGCTGTAATTTCTGGAGCATTAATGTATCTTGGTTGCTAAAAAGGTATTTCCCTCACTGTCCCTACTCTGGAATCTTAGCCTATGATCCCATAACTATATCCGACTATAAAAACTCGGACCCAAAGCAATGAAATCCAGCGGACCAGGGCTCGTTCGCGCAGGACAACGGCAAGAGGAGTTGCCAACTTTCAGCCTTCTACTCTTATTATTATGAGGATGAGGATGAGTATGCTTAGTAAGCTTCTTCTTTTTCCGATTACTTTTATTTAAATGTATATCCAAAGACCAGTACAGAAATAAGTCACTGGGGTGGGGGGGGGAGGTGGTGTAGCCTAGGATGGCCAGTGCGGCTTCTGCCGCAGCCCTTACGGCGTGTGAACACCGCAGTGGCCGAACCGCAGGACGGACTGTGTCAACTCCCTGCCGCGGTTAAATGCGTCGGGCAGGTGAGACACGCGATGCCCTGGTTGATGGCATCCTTCTGGCACAGCGCGACGTGGGCGTCATACGCCACCCGCGTCAAGCAGTCCAACCGGCAGACGCGACAGCAGGATGCCCCCATGTTTCTGGAGAATATGGGTATTAGGGGCATTAAACATCGGGCACGTGAAGGGGAAGTGAGGGCAGGTGAAGTTGCCAGGGCGATTCTTCCCCACCGAAGTCCCACTGTCCCCCTTTGTGTGAGCGTCGCTGGGCCGACCGGGTGACCTCCCAAAGAGGAAGCCGGCGCGGGACTGCGGCGCCGCTTGCCCAAGCGCCGCGGCTTGGTCCGACATGGAACCGACGTAGAGAGGGGTGCGCTCAGCGGCCACGTGGAAGACGCCGGCGCCGAAAAGGCAGAGGGCGACCGCCACCGGCAACGCGCATCGTCGTCGTCATCGTCGTCGTCCGTGTCAGGGTCGACCGACGGCGAGAGCGGAACCCATCGGCGCCCACCCGCTCCCTCGTTCGCACTGCTCGTCCCCCTTGTCGGCCATTTATGCCCACGCGCCGCCGATTTCACGAGCGGCGCACCCCGGGTCGGCACGGCAGGTTACGGGGCTTCCGGCCCGGCATCGTCGCTGCCCTGGTCGTGGTCGTGGTCGACCACCGCGTGCTGGGAAGCAGGACGCGGGAAAAGCGGCTTGCCCCTCCCCACGCCGCTGCTGCTGCCACTACCGCCGGGCTGCCGGCGCGGAGGGGCTGGTCTTCGTCGGATCGGCGACGCTGGCGCCGAAGGGCGCTCGGGGGGAAAGACGGTTCGCCTAGTTGTGGTGGAGGGGAGCGTGGGGGTTGAGCACATCGAGGCGGGTCTGCACGCGAGGCGAGCAGGCGGAGCTGGACCGTCTGCATCCCGCTCCACGACCGCCCCTCTGTGGTGAGCTGATCCATCATGTAAGTATGGCGTCGGATCGACCGGGGAAGGCGACGCTGGCGCCGAAGGGCGCTCGGGGGGAAAGACGGTTCGCCTAGTTTTTGTGGAGGGGAGCGTGGAGGTT
>JAHZNP010002173.1:0-10291 GCA_020615345.1 Triops cancriformis | reverse complement strand
TTAGCGATCGACGAAGAAGACGGTATGTTGGTTGCGGGCCCACGGATCGTCGTACCTGCAGCATGTCGAAAGGGCTTGCTCAAAGATTTGGTCTTAATGCATCAAGGGGCGACGAAGCTACGACAACGAGCGCGTCTATCACTTTACTGGCCAAACATGGATGTGGATATCACGAATGCCGCACGATCATGTGATACGTGCACGAAAAATCTGCCGTCACTTCCCCCGGAGCCAATGCGTCACCACGAGCCAGCTTCCCGTCCGTTCGAAGTGATCCACGCAGACCTGGCAACGATAAGAGGACGAGATTTCCTGGTCATCGTGGACCAGTTCAGTGGTTGGCCACATGTAGCGGCGTTTCCAAACAAAAACACTTCTGCGCGGAAAGTGGTAGACGCAGTTCGCCACTTCTTTGTTAATGGCCCTGGAGCGCCTGTAAAATTCTTCTCGGACAACGGGCCTCAGTTTACGAGTGCAGAATTCAGGAAATTCCTAAAGGATTGGGGTATAGTGCAAAGCACGTCTTCGCCGCATTACCCGCAATCGAATGGGCTAGCAGAAGCTGCCGTCAAGAGCATGAAGAAGCTCAACGAAGGAGCATGGGTGGCAGGAGCTTTCAGCGAAGAAAAATTCGGGAGGTCTTTGCTAATGTTCCGGAACGCCCCAAAAGAGGGTACAGCTTCTCCAGCCCAACTAGTATTCGGAAGACCCGTGCGTGACCTTCTTCCAGCACATCGCCTCTCATTCGAGGCGAAATGGCAGAAAACGGCGGTGGAGATTGAGACGAAAGCGCGACGCACCAAGGATATCCGAAAAGCCCACTACGACAAACGGGCACACATGTTGCGAGACTTGGACGTTGGGAACCACGTCCTCATTCAACATCCCATCACCAAAAGGTGGGACACACCAGGCGTCGTAGTTGAGGTCGGACGCAACAGAGATTATATGGTGAAGACACCGGCGGGGCGCATTTTCCGCCGCAACAGGCGCCTCTTGCGAAGGAGAGTTCCAGTTATGCCAGGACCGGCATCAACATCTCCGCCCATCGTAACGCCAGGACCGGCGTCAGCGTTGCGGCCCAAGCCATCTCAAGAGCCGATTCCTCTTCGCCGTTCGACCCGAGTACGAAAACTACCGAAGAGGTTCGGAGAGGAGAAGAAAGAGTAGATGCAGTTTTCTTGATTCTCTATGTATGCATGTAGTTTATGACCAGAAATTTTATGTTTCCCAAAAAGGAAAAAAAGGACATGGTGTGAAGTCATCTACATGACACTTATTGGAATGTGACCTCGAGGGCACTTAGGCTCAGTGAAAGGTCAATTAGGTAAAATTAAAGGTCAGGAAGTTAGTAAGAGTTGAGCGTCTGTCCAGTTATCATTGTTAGCATTTTGTACCACACTAATACAGTTAAATAAACGGAATCTTAATAAAAGATTGAAGACTAAAAGTCATTCCAGTTAGTATGCGAATTTGTCTCACATTTATTTCATGACAGTTGAGTGTATTTGGTAGTGTTTTTCGGTGAAATTTTGGATTTTGGTTAAAACTACCTTCGACAGTGTATCATTGTGATTATGAATTTTCATGTATTATACCTAAGAGTACTCAACATCTTCGGCATTTTAGAAGATCTAAATCTCTCTTCTGCACTATCGTACACGTCTTTCAACCACTTTGAATAAGTAAAATGAAAGAGGAAGCCTAAATATTCTTTTATAAGCTAGCTTTTTAGGAAAATGCACCAACAAAGGCCTATTTTCGCGTCCGTTTAAGCTTCCAATGCGGCGTACGAACAGGGATGTTCCCCATAACGCTCCCAGTGAGCTCTTTTTGTAACCTTAGCCAAGATCTATGCGAAATGATTACAAAGAATTGATTTTTCTACGTTACTTAAATCTAACGCTACTTACTGGGTGTTCAATCCAGTGCTTGCAAGGGTGGCAAAACACCTTCAAACCGCCGTCATGCAAAGCCAAGGCATGACCGGTTTCTTTGTGATGCTGGCGACTGTGGGAATTCTCACTGCCCAAGAAACAGAGCGACTATAATACAAAAAGTGTTCAATTAATATAGTTTTTCCAAAAAGAGACTTCTATAATAAAAATAGTTGAGACGGAATTCGTATGAATGGATATCTTACCTTAAAGCAAGTAAGGCAGCATGCATTGGAGTTGAAGGACATGCACACTTGACAAATTCGGCCGTAACAAACGGCTTTACTATGGTAGCAACATCAAGTTTGCAAATCGTGCCTTTCTTTGGCACGATTTGCAAACCAACCAATGCATTTACTATGAGCAGTGTTGCAAACCACGGTGATTTATCGCCAAAATTGGCGACTTGGGAACACGGTTTGGCGGGCAATTCAAGGCACTTGGCGATTGGCGATTTGTTTGGCGACTTTTCGCTCCCTTATATGATAAATATTTTTGTTTCGGAGAAAAAGAATTCTCTTAGCTTTGTCATCTTGCTGCTTTAGTTTACATTCTCTTTTCTAATTCGAGCAAATATTTGGGTGAAAGGCAAAGTAGTTCTTAACGAGCTAAGCTCTTCAATGAAAACCCCACAGGTGAGAGGTGAATTTCCCGCATTGCCTTCATTAGAACCAATCAAAACATCAGAAATTTAAAGGGTAATGCAGTGTAAATATGGAGAAATTATCCCCCAAAAGGTTAGGGGCTAGCAAGGTCACTGATTGTGGTACGAGTAGATACGATATTAGAATTTTCAAAGTTCGACAGAAAGAACCAAGTTCTCAAATACATAACATAACCTAGACATATTGATATTATTTTTGTGCCGTTTATTGTGCCGTCGTCATGGGCAAGTTTGCCTCAGATAAAAGGCTATACCGAAAAGAGTGGGAAAACTCATACGGAACTTAAAGGTAACCAATTTTCTTGTACTGGTGCTCTGTGATTCAGTGATTCGATCAGTGATGATGATGACGATATTTCCGAATATTTTTGAATAATTTTGCATTACTTAAATCTTTATTTAAATGTGCATGCTGTAAAACAAAATAATTTATGGCGACTTTGGCGACTTGTATCCATTAATTTTTGGCGAGATATTGGCGACTTTGGACGAAAATTTTGTGGGCATTCATAAAAAAACTTGGCAACACTAACTAATCTACGCACTTAATTTCATATTAAAGGTTTTTTGCTAGTTTATTTACTACGTGGCAATTACTACGTAAGAAATAGGCACTTCACATGTCAAGCTTAAGAAACAAGAAATATAAGAAATATTATTTGTGGAGGAAAGACAGGAAGAAAGATAATGGGAAAAGTCCATTGTAATATTTGTGTAAACTGGCATGCGTCACTAAAAACACCCGATAATAAGAAAGATGTCTTTTCAGTTAAGTTTCGTGAGCTGGGTACGAACAAGGATGCTCTCCATACCGCTCCCAATGAGCTCTTTGATGCGCCGTTGTCAGAAGCTAGGGGGAAAAAATATCATAAGGGCAGACTTCCTCCAAATTACCAAAAAAAAGAAAACTAGTGATACTTACTGGGTGTTCAATCCAGTTCATGCAGGGGTGGCAAAACACCCGCAAATTGCCGAAGTGTAAAGACAAGGCATGACCAGTTTCTTCATAATGCTGACGACTATGACCATGGTTCTTGTCGACGAAACACAACGACTGCAACACAATATAAAAGAAACAGTTAATATTTCGCACGTTGGAGCCTTCTACGCATTTTGTAAGTTTTAATAGTCTATCGTTTAGATGTAATGGTAAGTGCAGCCTTGTGGACCTTAATTTTTCGCATAACGGTGCGCAAATCTTAGAGTCTGATGAACTCTTAGGAATTCTCAGTAATGCGACAGATATACGAAACACATAGCAATGCAGTGCTATGATAGTTTTCATGGAACGTGATCTATAATTTACTTTACACAAGTCATTGCTGATACTGCTTTTAATTAATAAGACTCGTACCGGACGATTCGATTAAAATGAGCAATAGAGTAAATAATAGAGTTCTTACTTTAAAACACGTCAAGCAGCATGCATTGGGGTGAAGAAGCACACAAACGTCACACTGTCGGCCAAAACCAACGCCTTTACCAGGACCCATGTCAATAGGCGACAAAACATCTAAATGTGGGCACCAATTCAGCGTTTCCGAGTTTTCGCTGTCGTCCAACTTTGTAAGGGAGGGCAAAACGGGTATCGGGAATTGCAAGCAATGCCAATATGGCTGCAGCATCTTTTTGACTTGTCTTATGTCTTCCCGCGCTGAGAGTTGTGGAACAGAAGTCAGTTTTACTTTAGGTACGGGATCACCCAACAATGCTTTGGCGATCATGGTCATTCCATAAGAAACGGATTCCAAGTTGTACCCGCCTTCCAAAATGACCCCCAAACGCCCATTAGCTAAAGGTTTCAGGAAGCTTGCCATATGACCGTATGTTTCGGGTGAGACGTTGCACTCTTGAATGAGGCAAAAACGATAAGCATTCGGAGTTCGACAATTGTTACTGGAAATTCGAATTACTTCCTATAGGATCTCCGCGGGCTCCGTCGAATCCGCAAGCTACAAGGACCAGTTCTGGCTGGAACTCGTAAGCGACGGGTAAAATAATATTGAAAAACGCTGACAGGTACTCCGCATCACCTATTCCAAGCTAAAAAGTAGATTATGTTCATCAGTTTAGGCATAACAATTGTAAAATGCAGACGATCAAAGCGGATTTTTTTTTTCAAACATTCGGTTTACGCGGGATAACTACGTAAACAGTCATCCGGTGTACCGCGTAATGCGAGTGTTCAGGGCCGTACACATAATTTTGGTTCGGAAGGGTATGGCCTTGTAAGTGTTATTGCCCAGATATTTACCTCAGTCCAAGGAATGTTGATATTGAAACCCGCTCCAGGACCGGTTCCAATGGTACTCGAGTTCATAAACTCAGGCAAGACAGGAAAGGTATTGAGAACATGCAGGGAGATGTAAAGTACTCGCGGATCTTCCAAGAACATACGCTGAATGCCGTTGCCATGATGAATATCCCAATCGACGATGAGAACGCGAGACAGCTTCCGCTGCTCTATAGCGTGCTTAGCAGCCAATGCAGTATTGTTGAAGAAACAAAAGCCACACGCAGCGCTCGGTTCGGCGTGATGACCGGGTGGTCTTATTACTGCAATACCGTTGGTTGTATCACCGTCCAATATAGTGTCCACCAACTAGGCATATTGTTCAAAGAATTTCAAACATCATGTCTATCCCAAGTTTTTGGCTAAATCCTATTTCCATAAAGTGTCCAAATCAACGCTCACCTTAATGGCTGAACCAGCAGCAAGCAATGATAATTCATATGATTTCGGACAACACGAAACACTATCGATTTCATTTCTGAAGAGGTATGGCCTAAGATCTTCGTCGCTTCTCATCCTTGCTAGCAGATCGACGTAACTTGGTTCGTGTAACATACAAATCTGCTCTTTTGTAGCCATTTGCGCCTGTAATTTTTTTTAGTATTTGTGTAAGATATCATGTATGAATGTTATGTGGCGCAATAAACGCAGTAATACTAACCTCAGTTCGTCGGCAGCGGTCAATTAATCCATAATCCAGCATTCTATGGTAAATTGACGTCATTCTCTCTGGTCTTTCTGCATGATTACTAAAGAAATAATCAGTGATGAAATACAACGACATTCTACGCGCACTTACACGTAAGTATAACTGTAGTGTTCTGTCATGCGGTCGTCATAAATGAAAGCCACATGATCATTTGCCGAACGAGACAATACGTCTTTAGCCATGCATAAGCTCTTGCTCTTGTCGTCAGCAGAGCTTCTAAACCAACTTTTTTGAGCTACGTCCATTCCTTGGAATAAAAGGCATTTCCAGAGCGCTCTGTGTGCATTTAACACATCCACAATTGCGGTACGTATCCTAGTAAAAAATTTTTTAAAAATCTACAACGACTTACTTTCCAACAGACGAAATCATTAACTAACATTTCTGAAGCTCTTCCTCCAGTTAGTGAACTTGAAAAGGCCTGTCCGGTCAAAGTGTGCAATATCGCAATTGCAATTTTCGATACAAGGGGATATTGATTTCCCTCCTATAGAGGATTATTTCAGCAAGAACCAAAATGTATATCGACTATGCTAACCTTGACAATTGTTACCACCTTCCCGTGTGCTAAGCTCGTTAACGAAGCTGTTAGATGTGCACATATTGCGCTATTCAAGTTTTTTGTCTCCTGGGTAATCCATATCGCAATCAATATTACTGCCACTTCCGTTAAGCTATATAACTTACCCCGTAGATGACCACCAAATCAGGATTGTACTAAACAAGATTGCTATATCGTACCCGTCTTAAAGCTTAAAAATAAAATAGAATATCTTACTTCGTAAGCGACGGGAAGCAAAAGATGATGCAAGACAGCCAAGTAGTCCGCGTCGCTAAGTTCTTCTGGACCGTAAGGAACTTCGAAGTTGTAACCCCTTCCCAACTTTTCCCCGATATTCACAGCAGAAGAAGCCGGTGAGACGGTAGAAAGCGTAGCGTCTCGTTGAAAGGAAAAGCAGAGTACCCTCGGTTCCCCATAGAACGCCTGGGGTACGGAAAGGTTACGTTGTGAGCCCCATGCAACAACCAAGACTTTTTCGATTTCTTTTTCGGTTTCTATAACGCTTCGAATAGCTAAAGCTAAATCCTCGTCGCAGTTCCCACGATCTTCTGAGCTGACTGATTCCGTTTCGCTTGAGAAGTGACTTGTTAATATGTGCTTATTCTTGCTCTTCGAAATTTAACATACTCTGTAATGAAGATTCCATTATGTACTTCACCTTTCACGACCGCTTGAAATAGTTCCAACATCTCATGATTGTCGCAGGAAGTCCTCGAGCGAGTTTCCTGGAAAACGTGATTTAATTGCTATACAAATAATCAGGAGTTCTGACATTTTCTTTACCTCACTTATGGTCTCGTTTTCTGCTAACTGCTCACTCACATTGCGAGCTTGGTTACCGGCCGTGGGGAGTGGTGTGAAGAATTTGACTTTTTCCAGAGATAAGCCCTCATTGTGACACCTTCAATGGTGTATTTAGTAAATTAGTGCCTTCAAACCTGTTCAAAGCTCGCTGCAGCGTAAGTTTAAGCAAAAAAAAAGTGGAACTGTGATCAGTTACATACCTTTCCCGAAACGAAATACCTTGCGTGTGTTCTGATTGTGAAAGTTCTACTTGCGGATATTGAGGTGCTCCACTTTTGCTGCTCCACGAAATGCCCGTCAAACCACGTACCTTGTTCTGCACAACCTTTAACTACAAAACAACTAAAATAAGTTCGGGTCGGAATTAATCGTTTAAAACCGTGCGTTTGAACCAGACACAAGACCTGTTGACTACTGTATAAAAAGAGACTACGTGCTGCATCTCTTGAATGGTATACACACGTAACATCTCGCATACGTAGAGAATATAAATAATCACTACGTTATTATACAGTTTTCATTTATTTACAGTATTCATCAACAAATCTACTGTAAATTTTACCGTTCCTCTCTAATATATTGTACTCACGTTATGCGTTAATCATATATGTTGATAGCGTCTAAAATACGTTGATGTTTTACGAACTCGACTAAAAAGTTATTAAGACGTAAAATATGTTTCATACGAGTTTTCACATTTATCCACAACTTTTGAGAAACTACTTAAATGAATTATTTTCGGAACAAACGAAATTTTCCATTTCAATATAATAAGATTTAAAAAATGTAAAGTGCATTCAGCACTCAACAGGTTCGAAACAAATCACTGAACCCACTGCTTATGTAAACTTCTACGCTTCAGAGCTTTTCGCGAGTAAGATTTCACTACGTAAATTTCACTGCTCATAGAAAAACCGAGTCTGGAAGTTCAAAGCTGTTTTCACGTAAGGTTTCGAAAATTAAGCTTCCCGTGGGTAGAGAGCAAGAGCTTACCGGGAGTAAGTAGTCTTCCATGATAGACGAAGGAATGATGTGAGCGAAGAACTCCGGGCTACGAAAGGGTACTGTAAAACTTCTCGAACAGTCTTAGGTTTCAAAGACTAAACCCGTTTATGTAAATAGTTTCGTTCCCTATGCGCTATCTAATCTCAAGGTTTCACATGCTAACCGAAAATAGATATTTCTTTGAAATGAACAAACCAACAAGAATTCGCGTTAAAAAGAAAATGCGTTGGTACCGTGTACTGTAGTTGACCGAGGGAGGTCAAGTTCCGAATTCGAGTACATTGGGAAAATGGGAGCACTAAGTGCTAACACGTGGGTCAAGTTGGGGAAAGATATTCTACAAGTTTAGTCGGTCATCGGAACACAAACACTATTATTACTCTCCAGAAAAAGAAGACAGTTCAACTGCAAGTAGAAAAAAACATACTGTTATTTGGCTTCAGTAAATTAAACTTGCATGAGATTAATTCCTCCACCAAAGGCAGAATAAGCTGAAAACACTGTGCCTTGCTGTCCTAGATGGTTCGCATGTCTACGTCATGAGCATTGACCCCAAGGAAGTGAAAGGCATTAGAGGCTGAGGTTCAACGAAGTGTCGGTAATTCCTTTGCTAAAAACGAACCAAACCAAGAATACATGCGACAGCAAGTTTTCATACTTGGATCATTTATTGCCCAGGTCAATAACAATAGCGGTAGTCACTGTGTCCCCAGTGTGACTATTAGTAAGTTAGCTACTAGAAACGGATAATCTGATGTCTTTGTATGGTGCGGACCTCGTCATCATACGACACCCAGGCATATAGTCCGGCTTGACACTGACCGTAGTGTGAGACTGGGACATGCCCTATGGGTAAGCAACATAAGCAATGCCATCATACCACGCTAAACGAGATAGAACCTTAAATCGCGGAGACTAAAAGAAAGTGAAAGACTAACGAAGTAGAGATTCCAAGTCAAGATGGACTTCAAATAGACCATAGGTAGGCTTCGTACAAGATGGGAACCTTATATTCGGCCCACCTCTGTTGCAAGCGGCTTGGTACTCCAACCGTCAAGCTGGTGTCGGTACCCAGATAAGAAAAAAAATCATGATAAATCATGATATAATACTAATCATGATAAATTGGACGTCACGATTTATTATGATAAATCATTATACTTTTACAGCATTATAAATTATAATTTATCGTGATTAATCATTATAAAATAAAACTATTTAGTAGGAAGAAAAAGGATTCGTAATACCTTCCAAATTCTGTATTTTCGTACTTCGTATAAACCAAAAAGGACCATAAAAACAACAAAAATAATAGAAATCACGCACTTCTTCCTTGAGTTATTAAATAAGTTTGCTGAACTCAAATTTCTCAAACTATGCAGCAGAGCTGTCTAACAGCTATTTCGCCAGTGGCCAAATAGTCGTACAATGCAAAGTGCATTTAATCATATCGTAATATATCACAATAAATCAAGATATATCATAATTTATCTTGATCCTTTTTTTATTTGGGATACTCCTTGGCTTGTTCAAACCATGGCCCCAGTAATGGAAATTGTAATTTTAGAAGGTGTGTCCCTGTGTGTGCATGTGTGTATCCATGTATGCGCCAAACTTCCTTGTATAAGTGAGTGCTGCTATGTGCTGATTAACTTACGTATATTTAAATTATAATTTATATATTTGCACCATGTTACCTATAAAACTTAATATATGCGTACAAGGCAAAGTTTAGTTGTTTTACATAGTAGCACTTGTTTTAGCTAAATAGCAAAGCTTGTCTAGAGTTAACCAACTCATGACGAGAAAGAAAACAAGATAAAACAATGTGACTTGTCTGAGTTCTCGATGACAACTGTCCAAAGTGTATTGTTTCCATTCCAAAAACCAAGCCGCAAGCAAAAGCCCTCTCGCAATGCTCGGGTAACAATGAAAGAAAAAGGTACAACAACAATAGAAAAAGAGTGAACAACGAAAGAAAAGGTAACAGAGGGTACAGCACGTGAGTCCTCCGGGGCCTCACGTCGCACTTGCTGTTTTGTTATCCTTTTTCTTTATTTAGATCGTGTCACTACGAAATTATAGCGGGTTTGCTTCATCCCATTTACTATTGCTGTTTTGTACAGGGTGGCCCGAAAGTCCTATAACACCTGGGTTCTTTTGCCTGTAAAAAAAAAGTTGCATGAAAAAAAAAATCGGTGACGCCTGTTTAACATTCAGGACTCATCCCGGCATGTGACCGGGACAGTTGCCATCTTGCGGACCCTTAGGGAACCGCAACAATGAAAAAAAAGTCAGACCACTTTCGCTTCCAATT
>JAHZNP010002172.1:0-10294 GCA_020615345.1 Triops cancriformis | reverse complement strand
CTTAAAACGAGTTACGAAGTCTTCCATAATGTTTGTCATGTTTTTTCCTGTTTGTGGCCGCTCGTGGACCCACACAGCGGCAACAAGCCTTTCCTCCACCGTGTAAATACTCGTATCGGTCATGACCCTCACTCGACTAAAAATTCATTGTTGCCTTTCACGCAAGGCCCGAAAGATGTCTACTGCAGCGGTTACGTCACGATATGAGTCCCGAACCTAGGGAGACTTAAATCGAACGTTTTCCTCGCGCCAATCTTTTTTTACAAGCAAAAGAACCCAGGTGTAATAGGGCTTTCGGGCCACCCTGTATATCAAGGCTTACAACTAGTTAATTACGTTACAATAGTTTCGGACGTACGCTTATTGTCAACAAGTGCAGACCATCAAGGCGGATTTATGTGGGGAGTTAGCAGCTGATTCAAGAACTGACTCAAGAGCCGATTCAAGAGCTAGCTCCACGGCTGATTCCAGAGCGGATTCCAGAGCTAGTTCAACGGATGATTCCAGAGCGGACTCAAGAGCGGGTTCTTCCGGTTTTTCAACATCCTCAGCCTCTCTGAAAGGCAAAAAAGTTTACGTTCCCCCAAACTTTTTTGTTTTTCAGGGAGCTCACCCAGAAAATCCGTCTCTGTCTCTTTACAAATGTGCTATTGGGCACTGTTCGTGGGGCACCAAATCACTTTCCGTTAATAACAACTCCCTTTTTAACCTCAAGAGACATATAAAGGTATGTTGAATTCGTAGATTTTGCCGTTCTTAGTTGCTTTTTAAGTTTGTTACGCCATGCTTAATTTATGTATTGTTTTAGACAAGGCACACGAAAGAAAATTTGAAAGACTTCCTAACAGCGTGTGCAGAGAAGCCCAGTAAGGCGGACAAAGCTACACTACAAAAGAGTGGAAGGCAGATGACCCTCGACGCCTTTTCCGAGCCAAAATCCAAGCCCATAACACAATCATCATTAGACAACTTGATTATGGTACTTACCGAAAATAATAAATATTTTGACTTAAGTATGTTGATTCATTCACATGTATTTTCTAGGAATTCATAGTGAACGATATGAATCCGTTTAACGTGGTTTCAAAGCCCGGGTTTCAAATACTGTTAAAAACACTAATTGGTTCCCTTACTATACGGTCTCCACCTTTTTACCAAGACCTGATTACTCAGGAGTTTGCTGCTCGAAAGCAAGCATTGATTTTAGCTCTAAAGGGGGCGAAGTTTTTAAGCACAACAGCAGACTGCTGGTCTTCCCACGGCAAGAGTTTTCTAAGAATGACAATTCATTGGCACGGCGATGACTTAGTAAGACGAAGCGCCTGCCTAGCCTTAAAAAGAATCACTGGGAGCCACACTTACGATGTTCTGGCAAATGCAATTGATTCCATCCACAACGAATTTTGCGTCGCCGGAAAAATTACCTACACCATAACTGATAACGGGGCCAACTTTTTGAAGAGTTTTCGGATGTATGGTGAGCAAGCTGAAATGGGAACTCGAGGAAGGACAAAAAATCAAGATAACCAGGATTTAATAGAGGACCACGAACAGGAAGATGAAAGAGATCCGATCAGTTTGGTAGACCTCACCCAGATTCTGCGCCGTAACCATGCAGACCAGGACGAGCATCCTGATTCTGAAGAAATTTCGGAGTATGATGAAATAATTCTACCACGCCACATGCGGTGTAACTGCCATCTTTTGAACTTGGTAGCTGTAGCCGATGTTGGCAAAATAACCCATCCTGTGTTCAAGAAGTTGAAACGCAGTTTGGATGGGAAATTTCAAGCGATTTGGAATTCGCAGTCCCGCAGTACATGCTCTGCGGACTTCATTCGAGAAAAGCTAGGGTTGATGTTCGTCTTACCAAACAAGACGAGGTGGAACTCTTATTATGATGCACTGTTACGATTCAAATATTTCATTATCAGCAAAAACGCGGAGCTGAAAGAAGTCTTTACAAAAGAAGGCGTTCCAGGTTTAAGACCCCAGGAAGAAGATTTCCTTAAAGAAATGGTCAAGGTATTTCAACCTTTGGCTCATGCAATGAACGTACTTCAGAACGAAGAGTTTCGATCAGCTGGCTGCATACTCCCTACCATTGCGGTACTTTTAGACAAGTACAGTGAATTGCAGCAGGATTCCACGATCTCCCATTGCCGGATTTTGGCTTCCACTGTGCTAAATGCAATTCGAAGTCGCTTTGGTTCCATGTTTAGCGATTCTCGCTTACGACTTGCGTCGATTTCTGACCCTCATTTTAAAACTATATGGGTAACTGACGATCATCTCAGAGCCGAGGACATTAGCCGCCTTAAGGACGAAGTGAACAGAAGGCGCGCAAATGAAAGGTAAGTAATTTTTTACGTAAACATGCATTTTCGTAATTGATTTATTGATATTTATTAGTGCAATTTTGAGCGACCAAGACGAGGTCACCAACAATACTGACGAGAACGAGAGCCCGTCCCATAAAAACAGCGGACGTTTTTCGACAGCTTCCGTAAAAAGAGGAGCTTAGAATTTGGAGACGAAGTGGAGAAATACTTATCTGAGGACATCGCTGAAGCTGATGCGGATTTCAGTCAATTAAATCGTTACCTGATCATCAAAGAAATATTCATGTGAGTATAAGTAAAGTACCTTTTTTCAATCCTATATATGACCAACTTTTTTCTGATCCTATGTAGGGAACACAATGCAGCCCTGCCGTCCTCCGCAGCTTGCGAGCGCCTTTTCAGTACAGCCGGATTAATTTTCACGGCAAAAAGGTCTTGTCTTCGCGACCAAAATTTGGAGACTCTTACATTCATGAAAATGAATGAAAAGTGTTACAGGAATTGGGGTTTGCAACCAGCCAAATAAGTTCTGATCTCATCTCAAAGATCTCAATCTCATTTCTCAATCTCACGTTGTGATCTCCATTAATACATTGTAAACAAAAACGCGTCTTTATATTCTTATTGAATTTGTTCATGAAATGCTGATCTAATAGGAATTTCTGTTTGGAAACAGTACTTCACCGGCTGCTAAGGCCACACTGGAGCCAACGCGCTTATAGTCATTTACATTGAAGATTCGGTACACGCTTTCGATAATATAGGTTCATCATTATTTTATACATATTTATTGACAGTCATATTAGCAAACTTATCTGGTCTGTAATGAGTGTGACACTTTTAAAAATAATTCTGAAAATTTGCTAGAAGCAATTTACAAGTTTTCACTATTTACACAAAGTGAATTTTGAGATTCTGTTCCACTTGTTACGAACTGCACTTTCTTAAAAAAAATTCCATGTATAAATTTCGGAAATTCGACCATTCGTTTCTGTAAAACCGTTCTCACCGTTTTCAAAATTTCAATATAAATGGGTCTTAAGTATGTTGGCTCTACCGAGGTCTTAGTATAGTAATTCTGCTGTACGAAACGGATTACCTTCGCTAAAGTAACCTGGCCCTTCCATTGACTTTCGCGAATTCTCCTTACACCTGTCATGGTCAAAGAAGACTAAATTTTGTTTAAATAAGATAATCAGATAACGATTAATAAGGTTTCTTTTGGTTTACTTAAATTATTTAGTTTAAAATAGGTTCAGGGAGGGATCTGAGGCTATGGCCGAAATACCGCTAAAAATGTATGAAAAATAGCACATATAGGTAAAACTAAATGTATAGTAAGGTAAAATAAGGTAAAAATTTAAAAAAACACAGTGACAGTTAAACATAACTCAAAGAAATCTGAGAAGCAAAAAAGTTTTTGTAAAACTAGTTACTTTTTCTAGCAGACGGAAAAGTTCAAAAGAGCGCGAGCGCGAGCCGCTCTTTTTTAAAAACTGCGAGCGCGAGCGTGAGCGCAAATTTCAAACGAGCGCGCGAGCGAGCGCGCTTGTTGAAAAACGAGCGATTTTTAGCTCTGGATTTTCTAGGCTTTGTTCTAGCCAGGTGAAGGCTTCTTCAATAGATCTCACCAGTAGGTCAACTTCCACTTCCAACATTAGATCAGCGGTCGTATTCCTGTACCAGCCTCCTAGTAACGTGTTGCTTTTCTGAAGGCTTCCTACCGCCTGTTGTAACTTCTCTATCATTTCCGTGAAGCGTTAGGCTGCCCAAAACGTGTTATTAATCAGTTATACTTGTTCTTCGATTTAGTGTACGACTTGTTCGTTTTGTTTCTCGAGTCGTGCTATTTTCCTATTGATGGACTCTAGATCGTTAGTATTTGCTGTCCCGAACAACCATTTTAATAGGTCGCCTCCGGCATTAATTACTCCGCGCCGATGTTTTTTTCAATGGTACGGACCCGATATACCATAAGAAGTTTCTTTTGTGGAATGCTTTCAGTTCCCCTTGCAAGCGAGTGTAGATAGCCCCGTCTCGCAGGTTCACTTATTTTACTATTGTCCGGTTGTAGTGTTTGACGCCCGAGACGTAATGCGTTTTCGATGGTGTTTAGCAGGTCGTTTAAGGAATGGTGGTCAATGTCAGTTACTACCGTCCAGCGTGCTCTGCTTAGAACTAATGTGCCTTCGTGTTGCAAGTGAGCCCCATGTATCACGTTCTCCGTTCCCACCAACGCGTTTCCGGCAGATACAAGGATGGTGAATAGCAGTGAAATGCGGAAAAGGTTACCTATGAATTATCCTAAATCTTTTCTTAGTTTTTTTAATACATATACGAGCTACATGTAGTCAGAGTATCCATAGATTGAGTGGGTTTTCGATTTCGCTCAGATCGCCTCGTGGCGTTTTTTCCGTTAGGCAACTCGTTTGGATTATTCGTACTCCCATCTGGCTGAGGGAATAGGGTTTCATCCGACACCAGGTCCGCTTCCGCCGACCTTGGGAGTTCGGTTTCTTTTCCGCTGGAGTTCCCCGTGAGTTGCACATATTCCTCATTTTCCAGCACTACCGTCCTGTCTGTGTAAGGTTTCAAACGTGTAACATGCACGACGTTGGAGACTTTCCGTCTGTTGACTTCGCGTACCTCATAGTCAACGGGCGTAGTTTGTCGCAGAATTTCATATGGCCCGTGGAACCTATGGAGGAGCTTTTTTGATTTTCCTACCTTTCGTATGGGGTTATAAACCCACACGCGATATCCCGGTTGGTATGTTCGTTCTATATGTCCCTCATCGTATCGAGCCTTCTGATTCTGTCTGGTTTCGTTTAATCGCTGTCTAACTCTTCTGAACGCAGCTTCTAGCCTATCCCTGACACGGTTTCCTGCGTCGTCGTTTTGCGAGGTTGGTATCGATGGCTCAGTGGAAGTGCCCAACGCCGCATCTATAGGTAATGTGGGTTCCCTACCATGGATTAGATAAAAAGGCGTGAAAACCCGTAGAATCTTGCCTCGAGGTGTTATAAGCGAATGTGATAAATTCTAGGGACTCGTCCCAATACCGATGGTCCGCACTCACATACGTAGCTAGCATTGTAGCTAGTGTTTGATTTAGCCTTTCAGTGAGTCCGTTACATTGGGGGTGGTAGGCAGTGGTGGTAGCATGGTTTGTCTGTAGCGCCTTAATAACCCCTTCTGTAAACTCGGATGTCAAACAAGGACCTCGATCGGTGATCAGGGTACGTGGGGCACCGTGTCTAAGCACGAGCTGTTTAATAAAAAATTGGACAGTTTCCTCTGCGGAAGCCGCAGGAACTGCTTTAGTCTCGGCCCACTTGTTCAGATAGTCGACAGCGACAATTATGTGTCTATTTCCCTTGGCGCTTGCAGGAAACGGTCCTAAAAAGTCTAGGCCTACTTTTTCGAACGGCGAATCTGCATAGATGGGTATCATGAGTCCCTTCTCTTTTGTCTTCTGTGCTTTTCTAGTCTGGCAGTCTAAACAAGAGGCAACGTAATTGTGTACTTCGCGCGCCATTTTTGGCCAAAAAAACCGTTGGGAGATTTTTTTCCAGGTGCGTTTGATGCCTAAATGTCCTGCCGTAATATCATCATGACATGCATAGAGCACGTCTCTCTTTAGGCTGAAGTGTACACAGAGTCTCAAATAGAGATTTCCTCCTCGCAGTAATTTCCGATATAACCTGCCGTCTCTAAGTGTAAACCGTGCTACCTATCGGCGATCCCTAGCCTTCGCATGTGGATTTTCTAAAATGTCAAGTATACTCCGGCACCACGGGTCCCCTCGCTGGGCTGCCGAGGTGCCTTGGTTACAGGATTGACTCTCGCGGAGTGCAAAGACTATCGGGCCATAGTCCTGACTTTCAGACACCGCCTTGCCTACTGGGCTTCGCGAAAGGGTGACGGCGTCGGTGTGGGTTTTCCCATTTCGGTGTGTTATCTGGAAGTCATGTTCCATGAGCGCAAGGCTCCAACGAGCCAAGCGGCTGTTACTTACCTTGGTACCTACGACGTGAATTCCCTCGGGTTTTGAGGTGATCCCCCCTGATTGACAAGCCTCGGGTCCTCTGGCCTATACTCAAAGGTTACCGATCCTAATTGCTTTAACACGTCATTTCCTATGATTAACTCGGATATCGTCGTATCCAACACTACCGCTGTCGTACTAACTTTCTTACCTAACAAAATTAACGTAATTTCTACGTCTCCTATGGCTCTAGCTATTTCCCCGTTAGCTACTAAAATGCCTGGTCCTAACCAAGGCTCTACTTTAACTCCGTTCCTTTTAACCCAATGTTTTGACATTACGCTTAAGGCTGCCCCGTGTCTAGCAGGGCCCATGTCTAAATTTCCGTTGCACGTAACAATTTCTTTGATAAGGTTAGAGGTCTCATGGATTAGCAAGGGAACTACCGCTACGCCGCTGGGATAGTCCCCGGTCTTGCCTAGCTATGCCCTCGTATTCGGATCGTTCGGACGTGGTGCAAACCTGACTCGATTCCCCTGATCTCTTGCAGGACTGACAGACCGCTCTCTAAAATTGTGTGGTCCAGTGTAATTCGATGACAAAGGTCTTGGATAACCTGGATTATTGGATGGACCCCCCCCCGTGGGTTCCTGCAGAATCTAGCTATGTGGCCCCGCCTGCCGCATGCATGGCAGACAGGTTGGGCATCATGCGAGCGGGTGAAAGAATGGCCAACCCTACCTCTTGGGCGAAGTCCCTGAAGTATGCCGGACAGTTGTTTGGATAACTCAGCAGTCATCTGTGTCGCGATTTTCCTGATGGTCTCGTCGGCGGAAGTGGTGGCTACATTAACTGGAACCACCTTCTTAGGGGTGCCTTTGTCTTCGTCTTCACTTTCGCTGCTGGTTCTGGCTCTCGCGGTGTGGCGGGCACAACCAGAGTGCCTGGCCCTTTCTTGCCCGTATGCCATGGCAGCCGCTTCCTCGATGAAGTTGTCCGCCGTCTTGACCCTGTAAAGGTTGAGTTTTTCGGTGATACTGGGTTTCAAGCCATGGCTCAAGTAGTCAATCCTGTCTTCATCGGGCATATTTGGATTAAGCTCATGGATGAAGATATCGATTTGAACGAGTTGCGGTTCCAGTTAGACCAATGCAATTTGGATTTTTGTCTTTATAATCAACTATATCAGGTGGCCCAGAACCTAGCCCAGAGATCCCTACCAGCTTCCCCGGTCCCAGCAAGCTCTCAGACGCAGCCTTTAGCCCTGACCGGTCCTGCTGTTAATCAAGGTCCCCCTGATGTATCCTTTTCCCCTAATACTAACCAATCCTTTCATGTTTCTAGCAAGGTTAAATTACCATAGCTCCATATTGGCCCACAACCACAGTCAGTCACAGATGCTAACTATACTCATGCCATTAGCTTTCTACGATCCCGATTTGGTCGTCAGGACATAGTCGTTTCTGGTCACATGAAACAATAACGTGAATTGCCGCATATTAAATCTTCTAGCGAATTTGCAGCGCTACGAGCGTTTTACGACAAATGTGTAGGACACGTTCACTCTTTACAGGCACTAAACGTTCCCCCTGCCGAGTACAATAAGGTCATCGCTACTTCCGTTATCGCCAGACTACCCAAGGATATTGCCCTAGAATTTACCACCCAACATCCTGAACCCTTAGCCCTCGACACCTTACTAACTTTCCTTTTGACCGCGATTGACAGCAGGGAGAGATTAGCATTACTTTGTCAAGAAGCGGACGCTGCAAAAAAAAATAATTGAATACGTCCCGTATATCTACCGTAACCGCTCTCGCGGCTATTGTCCGGCCCTATACGCAGCGTTCATGCCCTTTCTGTAACCTTCCCGGCCACGTTGCCAACTCCTGTCCCTTGTCCAAAGAAGAGCGTCGTGACAAACTTAGAGAACAGCGAAAATGTTATAACTGCCTCAGGCCAGGCCACATAGTTCAATCCTGCCCTACATCTTCCCATCGCTGCCATTCATGCAACGGCCGTCATCATACGTCTATATGCTCTCTAGCAACTCCTGGTCGCCGTTCAGACCCTGTCGCTGCGAATTCCCCGATTTCTGCTGAACCTCAACGCAGCCTTAACACGCAACCTGCTAAAGCGCCCGTGACGTCCTCTAGTCCCAATCCCGTAGTAGTCTTGAACAACGTATCCAACATGAGCAACGTGGCGCTTCAAACCGGAACCGTGTTGGTAAGCGTGCCTCTGCACGAGCAGATAGTACGTTGTATTCTCGATGGGGGGAGCCATCGTTCCTACATTTCACGGCCTTTATCTCATCGTTTCGGGCTAACCTTAGAATGCGAACGACTGTCAGTTAGTGCTTTCGGCTCTGAGCGTTCCAGCGAACAAACCTGCCTACGCGTTTCATTTAAACTAGATAGTCAGCATTCACGAGAAAACCAATTACCATCCAAGCTCTTGAGGTTCCTACTATATGCGCTTCCTCGCCCGTGCTTCCTATTGGCCCTTGGTTAACTAACATCCCGCAACATTATCGCCCCTTGGCTGACATATTAGGTCAATCCGTAAGCCCACCCTTAGAACTTTTGATTGGGGCAGACTACTATTGGGAGATAGTCACCGGCGAGATGACGAGGTTACCCGGCGGGTTAGTCGCTCTTAACAGCTGTCTAGGATGGCTACTCCATGGACCCATTCCGCGTCCCCCTACTGATGATCCCACCTCCGCCCTTGCTTTGTTTGTCGACACTCGTCCTCTTCTTCATGAGTCCTTTGACATTTCGTACGATTTGCATAAATTCTGGGAAATCGTAGCTCTTGGCATTTCACCTGATGGGGCTATGTTGGAAGAAGATTCGTCCCGCACCATAATACAGAATTCTCTTGAGTTCACCGGCAATCGCTATAGCGTAGAGTTGCCTTGGAACACTCCCCGTGTCCCTTTGGCCATGAACCTCGATCTTGCTAAGCGTCGGCTCCGTTCAACGTTGTGCAGGCTACGTCGCGAACCTGACTTGCATCTACAATACGACGCTATCTTGCAACGTTATTTGAACAAGTGTTACATTGAACGTGTACCCTTTGAACCATCTCCCCAATCTCATACCATAGTCCACTACCTTGCCCATCATCCGGTAGTTCGCCCTGACAAGGTAACAACTAAAGTCCGCATCGTATTCGATGGCTATGCCCACCTTCCCGGTCTACCGTCCATTAATGAATGTTTGCTCCATGGCCCTAACCTTACTCCTGAAATTGTTGCCATTTTCCTACGCTTCCGTACATTTAAATACCCTTTCGTTGGCGGTGTCGAGGAAGCCTTTCCTCAAACCGAGATTCGTCCACCCGATAGAGACGCCCTGCGATTCTTATGGACAGCAGACACAACCTCTCCCAAGGGCAAGACCATGGGCTATTGTTGGAAGAGAGTTCCGTTCGGACTAACGTGTAGTCCTGCCTTGCTGTCCACGACCTTGCACCACCATTTTGGCAAGATGGAGTCCCAATATCCGGATACCGTGGCCTTGCTTCAAACGAATCTGTATGTCGATGACGTGTTCCTAGGGGGCGACACTGTCGCAGAAGCCCTTCTACGTGCCACGGAAGCTAAGGAAATATTCGCCAATGCTGGCATGAATCTCCGTAAGTTAACCAGCTCCGAGGCTTCCCTGCAACACCATCTTGCGACGATGAATTCTTCACCTAATTGTATTACCGAGCTGGACCTTATGTCGAACACCTCGGAGAAGGTGCTGGGACTTCGTTGGAATCTGCAGTCGGACTCCTTCATTTTCGATCCTTCCGCCCTTATAACCCATTTCAACACCTTTTCTTTCCTGTATTCAAAGCGTGTTGCCCTGAAACTTATTTCCAAGCTTTACGACCCTCTTGGGTTTATTAGCCCTATTGTTTTCTCAGCCAAGTCATTCATACAATCCCTATGGCTGCAAGGGCTTGAATGGGA
>JAHZNP010002171.1:0-10295 GCA_020615345.1 Triops cancriformis | reverse complement strand
GCCGAGTCGGATGAAGAAGAAAACGGAGATGAAGAGGAAGCATTGGTCGGTCCGAATTACGAAGAAATTGCAGAGAGTTATGAAGAAGACGCGGGTGAGCTGATTGCGGAAGAACGAAGTTCCAGAGGTCGCGTACGAAAAAGGAATGTGCGTTTATCTGATTATGTGTTAGAGTAGCCTAGTTGCTTCAGACACCTTTCTTTTTTCCCAAGTGTATCTCTAATTACTTGTCAAATTGTATTTGATTATAGTGGTGGAGGATGATAGGTTTCGTAAGGTTAGGTTAGTTGCTGACCTTGTCCTTGAGAATGTTTTAGCAGAGATCTGACCTTGTCCTTGACGTTTGTATGGATTGTCTATTGCGTATTTTGTTAATCGCATTCTTGTGTTGACCAAAGGTCAAGTGTTAGGTTTAAAAGCAGCGAGGTCCACCTTATGTAGGTGATTGTTCTCAAGACAGTGGTTGAGACAATGGTAAAGAGTTAGTAGCTATCAGAGTGTCTGTTAAAGTTTTGGTTATTGTTCATTTGTGATTGTTCTTTTAAATAAATCATTTCCTACATCAAGCTACCAAAGTTTAAAATCTTCAAGAAAACTAACACTCTGATACCGAAGTGCCCGCCTTAATCACGTTACCCGCATTAACACTACGTCGGCTGGTAGAAGCAATTCACGCCCTAAGTGTAATTTCGCCGGTATGTAGTCAGTTGATGATTGGACACCGGACCGATACGCTAATAGGACCTTTGGTAACAAAAGATCCCATGTATCTTCGCCTTGATCCAAAAGCTTCCTTAATCCGGCCAGTATCGTTCGGTTCGCTCGCTCGATAAAACCATCACTTTGAGGATGATACGAAGTCGTTCTTGACTTATGGATCTTCAAAATCTCACATATTCCTTAAAAAGGTTTCCATCAAAGTTCCTACATTGATCTTTGTGAAGTTGTTCCGGTGCCCCTAATCTACACACGTACTCATGGAAAAACTTCTCAGCTATTACTGAAGCCTCTTGATTGGGGATAGGAAAAGCCTCAAACCACTTTGTAAACAAATCCCCCACGACAAGCACGTATCTATGGCCGCACTTGGTCTCAGGAAGAGGACCCAAAGTATCCATCGCCACAATCTCACTAGGGCGTTTTGCACAGAGAGATCTTAATGGAGCACGGCTCTTCTGTTGCGGTTGGAAACTGTCCGCAAATAACAAATCTCCGACACCATGCTGTTAAATCCTCTTGCATCTTTGGCCAGTAAAACCTTTGTCTTAATTTTGCCAAAGTCCGCCAAATACCCATGTGTGCAGCCGTTTCGTCGTTGTGGTAAGTCTTAAGAAGAATATCTACCACTTTTTTCGGTACGAGAGGTAAGATACGCTCCCCCTCTTTACAACACCACTTCCGATACAAAACCCCATCATGCAGGAGAAGCTTACCTTTCTGTGTCCAATAACTTCTTAAGTTTGAGCTTAATTCCCGCGGCGAGGCTGGAAAGGTGCTTGGTGTCTGAAACCACCCAAAAACAACTCTAAGGTCTTCGTCATCTTTCTGATAGAAAGTGACCGATGTTTCACACGATTCCAAGGAACTAACTACTGGGTCAGCGGAGGGATTACTGCAGGGCATATCAGGAATATCTTCCTCTTCCTCGTCATCTTCATGGTATTCCGGGTTGTCATACCTCATCCCACACTGCGTACATGGACGTCTTGATAACGCGTCTGCATTAGTGTGTTTTTTTCCCGGGCGGTACTCGATTTCAAACTGATACGAAGCTATATACTGGAGCCAACGTAGAATCTGTCCAGACGGGTTTTTGCACCTCCTCATCCAAGTTACTGCACTATTGTCAGTCCGAAGCTTGAATGGCTTACCCAAAAGGTAATGGCTAAATTGCGTCAAAGCAAATTTAACCGCCAAAAGTTCATTCCGAGTAACGCAGTACTTTGATTCTGCTCTCGACAAACCACGGCTTGCAAACGCAACGGGTGTTTCGACCCCATCAATAATTTGCGACAAAACAGCACCTAGACCCACATTGCTCGCGTCCGAATCCACCAAAAACGGTTTTGAGAGGTCTGGGAAAGCCAGTATGGGCTTCGAAGTGAGCACGGTTTTTAACGTACGGAAAGCCTCTTCACAAACGGTAGACCACTCAAATATTACGTTTCCCTCCGACAACTTGTACAGTGGCTTAGTAATATCAGCGAAATTTTGTACGAATCGTCTGCAATAGGTAGCTAATCCTAGGAACCGAGATAACTCATCTGCGTTATTCGGTCTCGGCCACTCCGCAATAGCCCTGGTCTTTTCCGGATCTGTTTGTATACCGGCTTCACTAACAACATGTCCGAGGAACGCGACTGTTTTTCTCAATAACTTGCATTTGCTCGGTTTATTTTCAAACCGGCATCTTTCAGCCGCTCGCAAACCTCATCTAGCCTAGCTAGATGTTCTTCAAAGGTTCGGCTAAAGATGATAATGTCGTCCAAATAAATTAGAGAGACATTCCACTGCAATCCCCTAAGGACTAGCTCCATGAGTCTCTGAAAGCTGCTTGGGCCGTTGCAGAGTCCAAACGGCATAACATTGAACTCATAGAGTCCTTGAGGCGTTACAAACGCAGTCTTTTGCCTATCTTCCGGCGCTACCTCTAGTTGATAGTACCCACTTACCAAATCCAGTGTAGAGAAATACTTCGCTCCCGCCAACGAGTCCAAGGTATCATCAATTCTCGGAAGGGGATAAGCGTCCTTCACTGTCACGTTATTTAGAGCACGATAATCCACGCATAAGCGTAGAGTCCCGTCTTTTTTCCTAACCATAACAATGGGAGAACTCCAAGGGCTTGAAGAAGGCGAAATAACTCCTTGCCCCAGAAGGTCGTTAACCATTGTGTCCAGTTGTGGCTTCCAATGTGCCGGAATCCTCCTGGGTGGAACACGTACAGGCGGTTGAGTCCCAGTGTTAATCCGATGCTTGAAATAAGTAGTCCGGCCCAGGTCGTTTGGATGTAGCGATACGATACTCCGGTGCTTATGTAAGAAATCTTCTAATTCACCCAACTGGCTCGTTGTTAAATTTGTAGGCGGCTCTCCGAAAAGAGGAAGAAACGGCCCTTCAAATTCTTTGGTTGGGACGGTCTGACGGGTTTCGTTGACACTATTCGCCATTACCGGCTCCAGCTGACTCGCTGCATCTCCCATAGGTGTGAAAACACCCACAGTTGTACCTGTCTTTAGTCTAGCAGGCTGATCAGTAACGTTCATGAGTCTTACCGGAATGAGTCCATCTTCGACCGAAACCAGGGCCCACGCAACGAATAAACCACTTGAATTTGTACTGTTACACACTTTCTCTACAAATCTTTGCCCAGTCATTGACTGTGGCACACAAGCTCTCACCAAAAGCTCATGTCGAGCTGGAATCACAAATGTCTCAGACAACACAACAGCTACCTCACGGGAGGCTTTCTGTTCCAAAGGCACTTGTTTGCCTTCAAAACGCAACACACCGTCCTTAAAATCTATTACCATTCCAAATTGCTTCAAAAAGTCTCGACCCAAAATTACTTCCTGGTTCATGACACTCGTAACGTAAACATTACAGGTAAACTCTTCCTCATTGAACTTAAAAGAACCGACAGTGCTGCCCAAAATTCACATGGCTTGACTGTTAGCTGTCTTGGCATGAAAACTAACTGGTTTTAAAACTGAGTCATGAACAAAACCCGGTTTTACTAGTGTAATGTCCGATCCCGAGTCCACAAGCATTGAAACAAACGTTTTACCGCAATACCCTTTAACAAAACCAGCTACGTTCACGTTCGAAATAGCAACATCGGAGTCGGCTCCTTTTAACGGCATAACTGGAGACGGAGCCCAACTTCCAGTTAGTGGTAGTTTCCCTGGTTCTTCGGAATACCAGCGGCAACTCTATTTCCATTTCTAGGTTTAGTGCATGACGCCCTAAAATGTCCGAGTTCTCCGCAGTTGTAGCAAGTCTTCGGCTTGTTCCATCTGCTGTTTGACTTGGATTGGCTAAGAGAATTTGCTGTCATTTTCTCGACACACTTTTCCATGGTGGCAAATCCCTGCTCCATTAGTTTTTCGATTTTGGCCAACCGCTGTTCCATCGAAGTTGACTCCACCACTGCAATATCAGCAGCTCCGGATGACTGCAGTTCTGCAACAACTTTCACTTTGCGGCGATCTTCCTGCTCTGCAGCTCGTTCGTACCCACGAATAAGTTCTACCGCTCGGTCTACTGATAGGTCTTTTAATGCATTTAACTGCATACGCAGCTCTTTTGATTCCACAGAATCGACTAAACGATTAACAAGCATCCGTTCTTGACTTACAACATCCATCGTCGGGTAAGCCTTGTTTAACGTGTTGCGAAGGTGACTAACAAACTCAAGCACCGACTCGTCCTTCACCCTAGTCATAGTGTCAAACTTCTGCTGGTATGCACTCACGTCCGATTCTTTTAAGATGTCACTCAAGGCCGCCACTGCACGATCATAGTTCACTTGTATATCTTTGTCCAAAGCAGTAAAGGCTAATTCTGTACGTCCTCGTAGAGACATCGCGAAGACGTCCACTTTTTTGTTTCCTCTAAATCACTAAACTTTGCATAGCGATCAAAATGCCGACACCACGCTTCCCACTCATTTTCTGTTCCCGTATAGAACAGTTCGGGAGCGAACTTCGGTGAACGAGCTTTGTCGCCGGACTTCGTTCCTACCGACTGCGCCATTGTAGAATGCTCAAAGCTTAGATTACGACTGACTGTATTGAAAAACAGAGGGAATCTTTATACAAGGGAAAAGGATTAAAAAGGTCACAGTGGTTCGTCCTTAGTTCACAAGAGTCAATCAAGCTAGCTGTAGTCCTAAGGTCAAGGTACATCTAAGGTAATAAGGTCAAGGTACATCTAAGGTAATAAGGTCAAGGTACATCTAAGGTAATAAGGTCAAGGTACATCTAAGGTAATAAGGTCAAGGTACATCTAAGGTAATAAGGTCAAGGTACATCTAAGGTAATAAGGTCAAGGTACATCTAAGGTTACGAAGGTCAAGGCACATCTAAGGTAAAGAAGGTCAAGATTCTCCCTTGCAATTTGTTGAGTTGCAATTTGTTGAGTTACAATTTGCAACTCACCATGTGGTGGCGCCAGTGGTCTGTGTCGGAGTCGTCCTCCTTTCCCTAACGCCTTCTCTTCACCCCACCTTCACCTTTGCCCTCCCTAACCTCGTTTCCTTCTTCTTGACCGATTCCTCGAGTGCATCGTACGTGATATTTCCATGCAATAAAACCATTGGCATATAATCGAAGTATTATTCCTTAGTCGTATAACCCCCTTTTTTACAGCGTTTAGTTGTCACACATGGTCAAGTTTTCTTTTTCCCGCTAAGGAAGTGCTGACATGGAAGAAACATACTTCTCCAGCGGAGTTATGCTTGTTATATTCAAAATAGAAACGAAATAAAGTGTTCGTTTTCCTGTTCATCTAATCGTGTTTTGTACTTGACGTTTCCGGTGTTAGGACTTTTATGCCAGAGTATCGGAAATTCCTTTGTCTCTCTCTTTTTATTACGTTTGACCTAGCTTAGACCACCTTGCTTGTTCTTAGTGGCCCTCATTGACCCTTTTCTTAGTTGCCCTCACCAACTCACATGTTCCCCTTTTTACCCGTTGATTTTCTTGACAGGCCCCCTTTTCTTTACATATAAAAAGGCTGATGTGTCCGACTGTAAGGCAGATATCTTTCGACACTCATCCTTCTTGTTGCATTGAAGTAAAATGTCTAAAACCCACCTTTTTGGTAGATGTTTAGTAAACATTTTAAAAAGCAACCTGGTCACCATTTTTTTAAATTAATTTAAGTTAAACACAATGTAGGGACTCTTTAGTAATTCGCCACACAGGGGTAGGTGTCGGGATCGGGGATGTTTGGTATGAAGAAACCAATTAACCCGAAGGGAAGCAAGAAACCAGACCCACATGTAATTGCGTATGGATGTTATGCAATTAGATTATTATTTATGCCGGCTGGTTGTAATCGTTAGACAACAAATTCAGGATTCAAAATGCTTTATTGTACTGTCGAGGTGACAGGTTACCTTTACAGTCGGGGGGAGGGGAGACAAAACAGTCATACACAGAATTGCACAGAACTTCCGACAATTATGAATCTAACTCGAGAATATTCGCAATGACTCTGCCTTGTCTCCGCTTTGTTCAAAGACTTAGCCTACACTGCCTAGTTGTTATTAGGTCTTTCTTTCTGCTCTGGTTTTACGGTCAAACACTCAGTTCATAAAAAAGGGGGGTCGTAAAACAGAAGACGAACCCCCGGTCATTTACTTCAAATTCTTTACTTCTCTTGTTACACTTTTGCCTTCGTCTCTCGCCCCAACACTCCCCCCGAGCAGCTACCCGGAACTCCGGCGAGCTGCTCCAATCCTTCGTCTGAGACGGGAGCGGGGTCCAACAGAGCCAACTTGTGGATCGGACGGTGATAGTTGCCTGAATCCGTTTTCACCATTGCTGATCTGACATTGCCATCACTTCCTTCGAAGACTTCTGTTACACGTCCGTATAGCCACTTTCCTCGGATCAGGTTAGGTTCCAACACTAGAACCGCGTCACCTTTCTGGAAGTTCCGTTGGCGGGTGCGCCATTTTGAGCGGCAGGTCAGGGTAGGTATGTAGTATTTCTTCCATACCAGGGACGTAGCCACATATAAGAAAAGTACGCAACTGCGTACCAATTGCTTTCCGGAAGGGCCCCAAAATGTCAAACCAAAAAGGAAAAAGTATGCAGCTAATGAAGCTTTCTAGGAAAAAAAGAACCAAGTTGAGGAATTGAACATGCATTCGTATAAATGGGACTTCTCGTTTCTAAGGATAGGGGTTTGGTCATATTTCACACAACCGTGCGAAGACGGTTGCCAAGGGAAATTGCAGCTACCTCCTTTGGCAAAAAAAGTCTCCGTCTAATTAGCACCTAGTCCGGTTTCCCTTTCTTAGGAGACCAATGTCGTCGAAAGCTCGATTTGTTCACTTTTCTTCCGTTAAAACGAATCTATGTAAAGCAGTGTTGTTCCTTCGGTCAGCAAGAACTGTGTCCATCTTTCATATTTCCTAGTTAAGTGTAGATATACACCATTCTGAGGACGGTTTCTGGTTTACTCACTCAACAGTCACTCAGGAACAGTCACTCATGACAGAGATCCGCGATCCGTTTTGGGGGTTTTGCCCATGACTGCTGTGGAAGCATTTACCTCAACTACATTATTGTGTTTAGGGAGGTAAGAAACGAGTCTATGATTTATTACGAAACTACAACGTGTGCTTTAGAATGGATAAACGAAAATGTGACCCAGGGTCGGAAAAGAAAAAAAGAAAGAAAATTCGAGAAGCAGAAATGCCCAACTCGCTTCTTCATTGTCTAAATTTGTTATAAAGTAACTATAATTTTTATTTACTAGCTAGTGGAGGAGATTTAGAGTTATTTTTAACCATTAGTGCTTGTTTATTTTTTTACTCGTAACGTAGGGCGAACTAAACAATCATGCAAGTGTGTTACGAAATGCAGACCTGCTATATTTTTCAAACTTTTTCCCGTGTTGGAGAAAACTGCTGATGCAATCGGCTCGAGCCTGCCTTGAGTGTTCTAGATTCTTGGTCTTTTTTTTAAAAAAAATGTGGTACACTTCTTTCTGAACTTTAAAAGTATTTTCTGTAAACTTTGGTATTCTTGATAAATTTCACAAAAAATACCATAACCATTTTGAACAAAAGCAGCGAAACAGATTTTATTTACTTTTGCTATGCATTTTCACTCGTTTCACATAAATTTTCTTTCGGCTGCTTAACTTTTTTTAAAAAAAAACGATTTTGTAACTTTTGTGCCATGTCTGAAATGACCCAAGTCTTCTCTACATGTTCCTGGGCGATTTTTAATGCTACATTTCCTTACGTGGCTGTTATTTCCTAGACTTTCCGAGGGCCAGGAAAATCTTAGTTCAGAAGCTTCCACTGTTCAGAATAGTGTCTCAAGAGCGGTGCCCGAGCCTTATGAAATTATTTTCGACAACGAACCGGTACAAGATATTGCCACGAATGGCGATCCTGGGCCGAGCAGCTCCATTTCAGCACACTTGTGCAACGATATTGGTCTCCTTATCAAAGAAAACTTGGATGAAGCCGAAAAGGTTGAAATATTGTCTAAAGAATGGCGCCCTCCTCCCGATTACGAATATCCTAAACTCGAAATCAACGGCCGAAGTCGGCGCTTCAATCCGGGCTTATTGGACGAGTTCAAATTTGCTCGCTACTCGATGGAGTGTGATGGCTTATTCTGTGCTCCTTGCTCTGTATTCAAGCGAGACAAACGCACACTCGTTTCGAAACCTCTAACAGATTGGTCAAATGCTAAGAAAATCCTAGAGAAGCATAAGACAAGCAATATACATTTGGACGCAATGTCAAAGGCTGACATTTTGCTAGCTGTCATTTCTGGCAAGCAGGAAACTTCCCTTGGTCTTCTAACGAAGGAAAATGATATGCGTATTGCGCGAAAGAAACACGCGTTTATGCGAATAGTCAATGTTGTACTGCTTTGCGGGAGAAACAATATTGCCTTGCGAGGAAGAGAGCAAACGGGTGGCAATTTCAATGCTCTACTCAGTTATACAGCTGATTTCGACCCGCTGCTTCAGGAGCACATTAAAACAGGACCAAAAAATGCTCAATACACTTCTCCACAAATACAGAACGAAATTATTCATCTTGCGGGGTTGCAGATTCAACGTGAAATCCTAGAAAGAGTCCGAAAGGCTGGCTACTTTGCATTAATAGCGGACGGCACGACCGACATCTCTACGAAAGAGCAGATTGCTTTGGCGGTACGATACGTTTTCACAGCTCCAGATGGCGAAGTGCAAATTCGGGAAGATTTCCTTGAATTTGTTGAGGCCCCGGACCTGGTGAAAAGCTAGCCGAATTGTTCCTATTGCGATTGCAAGCTTGGGGCCTAGATGACAGCTAGCTTCGCGGCCAGGGCTATGACAGGGGCAGAACATGTGTGGCTGTTTTAAAGGAGTTCAAGCTAGAATCTCCTCTAAACTCCCAGAAGCAACCTACTTCCCCTGTAGAGCCCATGGTCTTAATACAGCCCTCGTTCACTCCTGCTTCATAAGGCAAATTGCTAATATTTTCGACGTTTGTCGAAGAACTGTTGTCATGTTAAAGTCGTCCGCTAAGCGCTACAGTGTTTTCCTACAAGAGCTTCGTGAGCTCAACGGAGTTCTGTCCTACTTAGAAGACGATGAGGATGAATTGCAGCCTGATCAACAGATCAGAATCTGTACACCAGCTCCGACAAGGTGGACGAGTCAAGCCGACTGTCTTCGAGGCTTCAAGTCCAAATTTTTGGTTATTGTTAGCAGCTTGGAAAAAAATCGCCGAGTCGGACAACGGAGATGCGGAACGATATTTGTTCTCAATTAAGAGATTTTAGTTCCTAGTCAGTCTTGTTTGTGCAGAGGAAGTCCTGTGCGCAACAAAATTGCTGCACGTCAACCTCCAGAGGGAAAATATTGACTTGATCGAGGCAAGCGAGTAAGCTGATATACAGGGTGGCCCGAAAGTCCTATAACACCTGAGTTCTTTTGCCTGTAAAAAAAAAGTTGCATGAAAAAAAATCGGTGACGCCTGTTTAACATTCAGGACTCATCCCGGCATGTGACCGGGACAGTTGCCATCTTGCGGACCCTTAGGGAACCGCAACAATGAAAAAAAAGTCAGACCACTTTCGCTTCCAATTCTCAGTTTCTTCAGAAAAATCGTATTTTATTGGTCTAAGACATCAGTGTGAGATCCACCGTGATCCCTGCAAAGGAGAATACGACGCCATGTTCTCTGGTTTGCATTTTTGAGCATTCTTGGGGTCACTTCTTTAAAGACGTCCCGAATAGCATTTTCAGCTCGTCGTTAGAAGAATACCGGCGCTTTTGCACCTTCTCCTTCACAAAGCCCCACAAAGCATTGTCTGGAGTGGTAAGATCTGGGCTTCGTGGTAGCCAAGGCAACGGTGCAGGTGACTGATTTGTTCCCCGTCCAATCCAACGATTTGGAAAACTTTCGTCGAGCCAGTCACGGACGGACACCGCAAAATGTGCAGGCGCACCGTCCTGTTGAAACCACACAGTTTCCATGATGCCTGTCGATTGCAGCTGCGGAAGCAACCAGTTGCTCAACATTTGAAGGTACGACACCTGGTTTACTGGCC
>JAHZNP010002170.1:0-10308 GCA_020615345.1 Triops cancriformis | reverse complement strand
CGTAACACGGTTTCTCGCTGGGTTTCATGCAGTGCTGAACTTCCATGACTTGCCCCTGGGCTTGGGCTTGAGTTTCGGACCGCTCTGCCGCTCGGCTTCAGCTAGGGCTTGAGTCTGAGCTTGCGTTACGCCATTCAAGGTCTGGCTTTGAGTTTGAGCTAGAGCTCCGGACTCACGTTTGCCAATTCTGTCAGGGGGGCCAACTTTTTGCCAGGGGGGCGGCGCCCCCCCTTAGCGACGGGCCTGCACTGACTGACACTTTCTCAGCACTTTCTCGGACTTATTCACACTTGAAACGACATGCAACTTTCCAGTAATAAAGATGGTATTGTAATTGAAGCTAGATTTACAAAAGGCCTATCCCTGTGAATATGTCACACTGGGAAAAAAGAAAGTGGGACAGCCCGACTTACGGAATTTTCATAAGCCCAAGCAAGCACGGTTCGTCCGGCTAAGTTGCAGAGACAGGCGTAGGCTACCCGACGGCTCGCTACACGCATCTTTTGTAATTATTGTAATTACGATCCCGGCTTCTGGAGACACTTCATTTTGTCAATATACGCATCGATCAATGTGCACTAGTAGTCCAAGATACATTAATGCTCCAGAAATTACAGCGTATTTCAAGGGCGGTAATTCCCAATGAAAACGAAATCGCACGTCTCGATAAGGAGTTTCGAGCGACTCAATAAAAGTGTGCAAAAAACATTTCGGACATATCATAAGTATAAAATGCAACCATATACTATCGATTTATCATCGAGTATGACCTAAAAGCATTATTGTAAGAATCTCCCATTTCGTAGGTGAAAGCTTCTCGAGCTATAGGGTCTTTATTGCGTAGTTCTCTATTGCATACAGAATTTGGTAATTTGATTTTTTACTCATGTGTTGTTTAATGTGCGAATCGTAGTAATTGATCTGTTCAGAAAAAATTAATCAAACTAACCGCATACTAAATTGATACACGCAATGTACGCAATAGAGACCTTTATACCATGAGAAGCTTTCATCTACGGAAAATTATATTTTTATAATAATGTTTTTTAAGGCTTTTCTTGATTTTCTGTGCCGATCCGTACGAACTTTTGGCGATGTAACTACAGCCTTCTGTACTTTTTACCGTGGTGTTTTCTTTTTCTGTACAAACGTGCAAAAAGACGCTTGTAACTTGCTGCTGTAGGTTTTTCTTTTCCTTCATCTTTATGTTGTTTTGCACTAGGTCATTTAAAACTCCCAAGAATCCTTACGAAACGAGTCAGAAACAAGGTTAATCACAGTTTTTTACTTTTTAAAATATTCTTGTATCTACACTTCGGAATCAAAATAATGCTGAAAAGGACACAACGATCGAAAAAGGGCTATGACGGTGCGCCATATGGTGTGATAAGGAATTTATATTCCTCAACTTTCTTCACAAGAAAGAGGTCGGTAACAATTGCAGTATCACCCGGATTGACCAATGCTTCCATCATGGCACTGACTTCTTGTTGCGACATTCTTCGATCAAATTTGCCTATTGAAAATCGTCCGATTGGTTACAAGTATCAGAAGAACTCGAATTCTTTACCTTTATATTGCAAAACTAAATTTACTGTCTCTCCTTCTGGCTTCTTGTCTGGCCTCAGCAACTTTACACTAACTTTCTTCCCTACAAAAGGGTTGCCTGCATTACTTTGTGGAATGGTTATTGCTCTTTCGTTCTCGCTCCCTCCTGTAAAAGGTGCATTTATAATACTGAGAATGTATGCCAAAGTAGGCATATACTTCTCTGCTCCGTTGTAGTGACCGAGTTCGTTTCTGTATCCATTGCAGATTCTGCGGACGAATCTTCGACATAACTATCAGATATTGTACTGTCATTGGTAGGAGCCTCAGCGATAGGGTTTGCATTTGTCTGCGCGTAACGGTTTTTGACTAAGGAGGAAACCTTTTAAATCAAGTAGAAATACTGGCTAAAAATATTATACCGATCTCTGTTTCGCAAAATTGCATAAATGATTTTTTGAAATATTCCCCAGCCGGTGACTTCAGCCACTTCTCTGCTATTGGATTAAACGCGTACGCGTACCTTGTCACCTGCAGCTTGTTGGGAAATATAACCATACTAAGCACACATGCATCGTGTTGGGTTTGGAGATCCTTTCCCTACAGAAAAATAAAGAGTAACACATTGCGATATCTATTAATGAATACGGATTTCATTCCGATGAAGTCATTTTGACATTACCTTTTTCAAAAATGCAGTTAGCCTGCGGGATTTGGTACTGTCATCGCAGGGTCTCTTTGGTCTATCTTGAAGCATAGAACGCCTTCCCTGTTGCTGCACAATAAATATAATGATTCAAGTAGCATATCTTACACAACAGTATCTTACACAACAATATCTTACACAACAATATCTTAAACAGTATCGGAAAAACAACAATGCCCATTCGCTTTTGCATTGGACATTACATTACTTTAGCAACCCTGGCTGTCTTGCCTCCTGCAGCTGGTGTACTAGGCTCAGTCTGATTTTCGACAGTATCCATGCTTTTACCAATCCAAGATTTGAACTTCGTTTACTTGGTTGTAAAAATTTTGACACTTTAGGAGTGCACAAGGGCGCAACCTTCCCAAAATGGCGTACCACAGACTGCAGGATACGGCAATGTGGGGTTGACACGAGAAGCAGTTCGGGGTTCCTTTTTACTAAAGGCAAACGACTTTAAAGGTACAGTTCTGTAAAAAAAAACTATGGAAAAAGAGATACAGTGCACAAGGCTGGGACCTTTCACTGCGAGAAGGGGTCCTAGCACATTGCGTCACAGATAAGCTTTATAGCCAATTATCGAATCTGACTAGCGACTGAGACGAAGTCTGGCAGTGAAAGGGAAGGCCAGTGCCTATTTGAGCCCCCTGTCCCATAGTTTTTTATGAACAGAACTGTACTTCATCAATGCCCATAGTGTTTATATGCTCCGTGGGCTAAACCGATCGCTTGACGAAATTTGAATCAAGCGTATCCCGTCACAGAGAAGCCACTCTTGATTGGCGAAAGTATTACTAGCAGCTCTAGATAAGTAGCGAATAACAAAGTTGTGTGCATATTTTTTTTGCAAGAGAGCTTTATAATAGCCACAGTCCGTATCCAATTATCGGACGTAGACAGACTCGTCGTGGGTGGATGTTAATAGCCAAGGTTCAGTACTGAGCAAAAAAGAAACGACAGGAAAAGAGGTACAGTGCGCGCGGGCATGTCCAGGCAGTGCTGAAAGCGAGCTCTTTTCTCATGCTTGCCTAAAGCGTGGTTCTCACAGGCAATCACTTGACTGCCAATCCACGATCAAAGTCCACAGTCACATCATAAAAAACGACCCAAACAAACCGTCGGGTGCCTAACGGCCCGGCAGTTGCGCGAGCGATGTCCCTCTTTTCCGTCTATTTTTTTTAACCGACCATTATAGTACTGAGACAGTGAAGCGGTAATGATCCTTTGTCTACTTTTTGAAACACACCTTTTCGATTCCTAGTATTGCCGACGATGACCAAAATTTTGCCGACTGGGCTTGCTAACCAATTAGTGCGGAAGTGGTGTACCTCACGCGACGTCCCTGCTAAGTGTTAACTTATGCTATTTCAATCACTATTTATCTAATGAATCCGAACAATCTATACCAAAAGGGCTTGATAATACATATATTGGCTTGGTTAAGACAAAATACAATATAACAAAATCCTCCCCATCATGTTCAATATCAGAATTATTTGCGATACTTCCCAGTAATGATGCAGATTACTATGGTTGCATCGAGATTGCAACAGGAAAAAACGTAAGGCACTACAAAATTTAAAAAATACAAGCGTGTGCCAACTACAAATAAAACTAATGATCTAGTGTAACTGACTAAATCACATTCGCCAATTTGAATAATCAGCGAGGCGGCCAGGCGGGTTGAACTGCGCCATCCATTTCAGTTGCCAACGTGTTATCTTGTCTTAACCTGTGTTGTCCTCCTCCGATCCTTGCCCCACATTCATTGCATACCGACTCTTGCATGGCTCCTCCGCATTCCGTAATAACGTACACGTGTCCGTTGGGACACTTATACCAATGGCCTTGCGTAGGGAATTTAAGAGCTGCCAGAATTTGGGTGCGCTCTTGTTCACTGATGCCTAAGCCAGTTTTCAACAACTGTCCCATATTTTCCAATGCCGCTTTGATAAAAGTTTCTTGATATTCCGTTAAAGGCTGTAGCTTTTCTAAGGGCAGAACCTTTTCAAGCTCTTTCTGAAAGGTTACGTCGGTTTTTCTTTGACCAAAAGCGGGAGAACTGCGTACAACGTAGTAAGCGCATAGCAAATCGAGGCGGCGGATTTCAGTTCGGAAATCGGTATACTCCGCCGCGGATATAGGATGCGTCCGGCTAAACAAAGCGTCCGCGACGGCATTGATCTTCCGAAACATGATGAGTTGCGAAGTCTCATCCCCAATCCTGCCACTGGTGTCGTTTGGCCGTGAAAGTGGTAGAGGTTCAACATTCTCAGCAAGCTTTAGCAATTCCAAAACAACTTCCGTCTGCACCTGAACCAGGAAGCGTTTACTTTGATCAAAAGCTGGCAATCGCTTCTTTTTGGGGGGCACGAATGTTAACCTTCTAAGCTGTGCAGTCCATTGATACAAAGTCGAAAAGTTCCCATCTATAAACAAACAAACAGAGTACGCCTCAGTAATAAAGAAATCAGCGCACATTAGCCATGCGAAGTAAGATCTTACGGTCGGGAACGGACACACTTTCCAGCTTCTGGTGAAGTTCCTTAAGAAAAGCTCGTAAATTGTTTTCTCTGCCCAAAAGCGATGCTTTGACATCTGCGATATCCTTGTAGTGCCGCTTAATCACATTTCCGTAGCGCCCGCTGAGCTGGATACGAGTTTTGCAAAGTGGACACACTTTCGGCATGATTTCTTCATCCTCCGTCTGACTCTTGTCCATCCAATAATCCAAAGCACCAGCTTCAATGCAGTGGCCGCAGTCTTCCAGCCATACAAACCTAAAACCAAACGCTTCTATCTCCTTCTCGTACACGAAAAAAAGAGCACATACTTTGCATCAGCCTCATCTTCGCTTCCAAACACGACTGTAGTGAGCTCCTCCTCGTCACAAACACGGCAAAGGGGTGGGCACCGTTCTCCACATAGACCAACGCAACTGTGTCCACACTGTAGTTTTAAAGGACATGGCTCGTCACATCGTGGTCGGTCACACAATGCACTGCATCTTTTAGTACACTTGTGGTGAGGACAACGCCACTGACAGGGTTCCTTCAAGAAAATGCTTCGTAAATAAAATATTTGAAAGTCTGTTGCGTATACTTTGCATTCAGCACAACGCTCGCCGCATTCCTTGTTACACTTGCTGTGGACACATCGATAGAGACAGGGTTCCGTACAAGCAGGACACGACACCGAGCAGTTCACTTTGCAACTTAAACAATAATAATAGATTAATCATACATTTAATTAGTAAAAAATGAACTAACATCAAACAAAACTTAAAAAGCTAAAATATATGAAAAGAAATGCGAAAGACGGAATATTGTGCATCACGACTACCTGTGCCCACAAACCAATGGTCGTCCACACTTTTCTTCACAAGCCACGTGAATTCTTCCTTGGAAACAGCGACCACAAGTGCCTTTACAAGCATGTTCGCAAGGTAGCAGTACGCCACATATTTCCGCACACGCTAAAAGGCTTTTTTGCTTAATAGCTTCCCAAGCTTCTCCTGTCTTTCCTGCAACAAAAACATTAAACAGATCTTCATGAACTAGAAGGAAATACGCGGTAAAATGACATTGTGGACTCAAGCAAACTTGCTTGTGTCGAACATTTTAGTTTCTTTCCGTTAGCTTTGTACTGAAAGGATCGACCTTTCATAGTGACCAGAAGCAGAGTGGAAATCTCTCAACACCACACAGAAATTTGTTCATGACTTGCATACACTTGGACACGACTCTATTATTTTTTAAATGTAACGGAGCGAGTCAGTACAACATTTGAAATAGAACGTTATAAAAGAAATTCCTTCCGTGACTGAAAGTACGTTTTCGTTAAATTCGCTTTGGACATAACGAGTTCAAATTGAAATGCCATTTACTTCATATTTTTGCCACTCAATCAGACCACTAGGATCCGCGAACCGAGTGTTCCGAGTTCTCCAAGTTTACCCTTATTGAAATAAACACATCTTTGGCTAAAACTGTTCTTTTTAAGAAAGTTTCACGCAAATGTTTACTACCAATAAAAAAAAATTGATACAACTGAAATAAATTACACATACAAAAAATTACAACCTCTATAATACGCTGAACGATCGGCGTGGTTCGTCTTAAAACTTTTAAACAAACAAACTAAACAAAATAAGGAGACCTATTCGACAAGATTCTCTGTATGACTTCGTGGACTACGTGGATTAATATTACGTTTCATAGTTATCTATGGCATAGTTAATTATAAAAAATTTCACAACTCAACTGTAAAAAGTTAATTTGCGCAAATCATGATCATGAAAACTGAAGCAGTAGTGGATTAATATTACGTTTCATAGTTATCTATGGCATAGTTAATTATAAAAAATTTCACAACTCAACTGTAGAAAGTGAATTTGCGCAAATCATGATCATGAAAACTGAAGCAGTAGTGTACACATCAAACTATTGATATTTCGTTTCGCTGTTTGTGTGCATAAACGTGAATGCCAGCCGTAATGGTCGTATATCAATACTATCTTCACAAGCGTGGCTCATAAAAAGACCACAAAATGTGTGAAAATCATTCGTAAAACAATCTAATATGTCAAAAGTTACGAACTTTGAAACTTGGTTTGGCATGGATCATGAATTGGGTGACCGCATTCCGACATTTCCTTCAGCGAGACCCACATCTCGCAAAACTCTTGGTTGCAAAGTTGGCTGCAAGGTTGGCAGCAATCGTGTCCACAACCCAACTTCCGCTGGCAGATCTCCTTGCACAAGCTACGAATAGGCTTGGTGCTGCATTTTACGGTAACGGAGTGACCACAGTCTGGAATGACCTTGGTCACCCTTTTATCACAGACTTCAGCCAATTCTTCAGGATCTGCGTGACAAGGCGCACCCATGCTATGGCCACACGGAAGCTGATGGGTAATCTTCACATCGCAGCGATCACACTCTTCAAAGCATTTCTTGCGGCACGCGTGTTGGCGCTTGCAGCCCTGCATCAGCTTACCGCACGGTTTCTGGCAAACATATGCGTCGTGCTCTGGATCTTTTTGAACGTGACAAGTCTGTGTACATTGGTGCCCACACTCCAAGCGAACATCGCAAGGATGCGGACAGGAGAACGTCTCCGGCGATTCGCCGCAGGGCATTTTGACTTTATGTCCACATTGTGATAAAGTGCGCTCCACTGGAAAGGTGCATATCAGCTCCGAGATGGTCAAATGGCAGGGGAATGTTGCTTTATGCCCGCAAGGCAACTCCCGTTCCACCTGAAAATAAATCAAATATATGAACTGAGATTCGTCCTATGGGTGTAAAATGAATAAGAAGTTGACAGAGAATTGTCGAAGTTGGAAATAAAAAAAATAATACACAATACACTTCGTTAAAAGCTTCTTAATTGAACGAAATAAGAAAAAGACAAGTTCTGCAAACAAAATATGACGTGACTGACTGAAACATGAGGACTGGCCATTTCGCAACAATGATTGTTCTACAGCTTATGATTGTTCTACAGCTTATGTTTGCCTCAGGAAATATTTCATATAATTTTTAGACACATTTAATGGACATAACAGTTTCCTTTATTTTAGAAAAACTGCACGGAAATCATTATTTTATTTTATTACTTCCGTAATCTTCGTTCACTGCGTATCAATTTTCGTCAAAGCTAAATTGGTCTATTTACTGTGTCTTCGTTTTTTCCCAGCCTCAAAATGGCTAATTCACGTTAATTCTTTTTTTAAAAATTACCTCGCGTTACAACTGACCCGACTCTCATGAACAGAAATCGGAATACAACACAAATAAAAAACTTTCATAACTAAATAAAACGGAAATACAATTAGGCTATTTATGTACTGGTTTACCCTGTGTTATATGACTAAACTTACCAATTTTAGGTTTCAATTGCAACAAGAGTTGGCGACGTTTGGCCGCTCCAGTGGTCGTGAGACCGACGATCGCTGCTTGACGGCACACTTCCGCGTTTTCTGCCGTTTCTATGTCTTTGCGCTTTCGATTCAGGTTGTGGTACTCACAAGTAAGAACGGCAAGTTCCTCCTGCATTCGCGTTACGAGTTTCTGGACCCAGTAGCCGTATAGCATCCAGCGTTCCGCGATAGTCACTTGGAACAGATTTTCCCTGGCCAAAAACTGCTGCGCTCGCTCCTCAGACACGGGTGGAATGCATTGTAGTATCTCTCCGAGTAGTTGACGTCGCAGTCGCAACCGGTTCAAATACGCAATAGTACCCTCCCTGTCGCTTATTTCTTCTTTGAGTTGCTCACACAGATCTTCTATCTCCTCATCAATGCTGCGCAAATCGTACTCAAAGAACGTGAGAAATTGGGATTTCGATAACAACTGCTCTGCATCCTCAATGTCACGCTGAATGTCTTGTTCAAAAGCCAAGCGCTGCTCGAGAATATCATTGATTTCGTCTTTTTCCCATTATTCTTCTTCCTCCTCGTTAGCCTCCTTGGCTGGCACGGTGGGTTTCGTCGCCGTTGCTCCCGATGTGGCCATGGCCGCTGCCGCTGCACCTGCATTCGCTTTCCGCGTCGACGAAGATTGCAAAAATGGCAGCACCTCGGCCAAGGTATGTTCCCTGTCCACAAACAACCAATTACATAGCGTCGTTCTTTCGAAGAAATCCATGACTTTACCGTCGAATACGCCCCATTCTTTGAACAGTTGACGGCTCGCAATCCCTTCACTAGTCGTGCCGGCGATGCCCTTTTCCAAGTAAATAATGCGTCCCAACAACTTCTCTGTCTGGTCTTTAACGCCCCGGGCCCAATTCGACAAATCCGAGCGTCGGTAACCGTGAGCCTGACGGCGGCGATTAAGGGAGAAGGGCGCTAAGGCTTCGTTGCGCGACTGACCGCCGATGCGAATAATACTTTTCGTAAATGTTATCATCCCCTCTAGAAACTGATCTAACGCATGATTAGTATAGCAAACCACGACCATGGGACTTGGGATCCTGCTTTGCCACAACTGAGCGTTTTTCAGCAGAACCTGGGTAATTTTCAGGCCCAGGTAGGTTTTGCCCGTACCAGGCGGACCTTGGATGATGGCCACTTCTTCCGTTAACGCCGCGTAAAGCGCTGTAGCTTGGCTGCTATCCATTCCCAAGGCTTCGGGAGGTGGTCTTCGAGTAGGTTCCAATAGGGCCACCATTTCTAGCTCTCGTATCGCAGCGTACAATGGAAGCTGGCCGTCAGCCTTCCGCGTTTCGGTCTTCTCTTTGGGTGCTAAACAACGTAAATCGTACAGAGGTGGCTGTTGTCGTTCTTGCAAATACTTTGGCGGGCGAGGTTGCTTCATGTGACCCAGGAAGTAATCTTGCAGCGCTAAATCGTTGCTCGAAATCTTCTGCAGCGTTTCTAAGGTACTCCGATAAGCTTCGAAATAGACGTTGGACTCCACCATAATAAAAACCATCTTCAATTTCTCTTTCAGCAGCTCGGAATCCTCGAACTTGACTTCCAAACGTCCCTTGACCAATTCCTCCGGCTTGCGGTTCGTTATGGTGGCCAAAAGGATCGAACCGAAGTTATCGGATGTAAGAACAAGTAAACTGCCGAAAAGCAAGCGTTTGGAGCAATCCCACTGGACCTTCTGCAAGCCGTCCGTTGAAAATGAAATGATGTGCGAACCATGTACCACTTGGTAACTCTCCACCTTAACGTCAAAATAAACTCGCACGTTGTCGAAGCGGACTTTCTTTCGCCGGGCGTTATGCCCCTGAGGATGATTGCGGGTGTACTTCATATACTCTTGGATTCCACTGCGCAGTGGGTAAAAGAAGTCTTCGCGCAGGAGACGGAATTGGTGATCCAAGTATTCCGCCACGTCGGGGTATTCCCCTTGGACTCTTAGGGGTCGCAAGAAAGGTTTACTCGTCGAGGTCAAGTCTTTGATGGTGGGCGTCACGCCTAAGCGCCGGAAATTGTCTGGTGGAGCGACTTCGTTCTCCTCGGCTGAATAAATCAATGATTCTGTGGGTTGGGGAGTCGGTCTTTCTGACTTCCGCGACTCGAGCTCCTCCTGGAAAGT
>JAHZNP010002169.1:0-10311 GCA_020615345.1 Triops cancriformis | reverse complement strand
TTCCTTGTCGATTTCATCGGTGACCGAGTTAATGACTCAGCAACAGCAGCACAAGACTCCTTTCGAGTGGAAGGTTTGCCACTTCGGGGCGCGTCTTTCACTGATCCCGTACCGAAAGCCTTTTTCTCCCATCTAAGCAAAATAATTCTGTTTGGTGATGGCTTCTTAAAACGAGTTACGAAGTCTTCCATAATGTTTGTCATGTTTTTTCCTGTTTGTGGCCGCTCGAGGACCCACACAGCGGCAACAAGCCTTTCCTCCACCGTGTAAATACTCGTATTGGTCATGACCCTCACTCGACTAAAAATTCATTGTTGCCTTTCACGCGAGGCCCGAAAGATGTCTACCGCAGCGGTTACGTCAAGATATGAGTCCCGAACCTAGGGAGACTTAAATCGAACGTTTTCCTCGCGCCAATCTTTTTTTTTAAAAGCAAAAGAACCCAGATGTAATAGGACTTTCGGGCCACCCTGTATGATCCGCCGGGAATGTCAAGGACGATTTTATAGAAAATGATTCTTCATTTTTCTATGGAGGAATGAAAATTTAGACTTTTTTGTGGAAAACATTTTCAAAAATCAGGCTTGGTCAGTTTAGCGTTGATTTTTAAAAATGACTTTTAGTGCAAAAATTTTGAAAATTGGATAAGTAGTCTTTGCGGAATCACCTGCAATTTTTTTAAAAAGTTAGCCTCTGATTCGTGCTGCCGCTCATTGCAGTGGGCACGAGAGAAAGTCGAAGTCAATACAGGGAAACGGCGGGTAAGAGAATTGATGAAAGACCTTGACAAAAGTGAGCCTTGCTATCGCCCAAGGCACGCCTGCAAACAAGAAAATATTTATTTTAGGAAATAATATTGTATTTCCCTTTCCCTGAGACAGCTTGCCACGTAGGGATTAAGGTATGCCGCGCCTACTTGGTGTGGTAACAATAACGAAGCCATGTGATAACTCGTAATTTTTAAAGCGCATATACGGTTCTTTACGCTCTCATATTTGTAACAATTTAATATTATATACATATTTAAAAGATCGGCTCACATTAGAGCCTATTTGATTGTTTCACTTACTTTTTATTGTAATTATTGAAATTGTTTTCTAACCAGGACATTCGTATAGTACAGGCGGCAAAATCAAAAATGTATTCGCAAAAATTACAACATTTTAAATTCTGAAGGAAAATAAGAAGGAAACTAAACTTTAGGAAAACCGAAATGCCGTACAGAAAATATCGATCAATTCTGTTAAGTATTGAGCTTTACTGACTAAATAAAATCGTCTTCTGTTAAGAAGTTTCTGTAATTTCTTTGCAATTTTTGCAAAATGCTAAGTATTCACTTGATCACCCAATGCAAGTTGGCTTTGCGAAGGATCTCGTGAAAGTCGTCTGTTCAGGACTCCTACCTATTAGTTCTGTAGAGCTTCCTGGATTCGAAGAACTCGTAACGCGTTTGGACAGCAGAATTGCATGTCCGTCACGTAAAAACTGAATTGAACTAAAATTGAATTTGAATTGACTTGAGGAAAGGTAAAAAAAATTGAATTGAAAAGACTTAAAGTTTTAAATTTCAAAAATGAATTGAATTGAATTGTAAAAAATCATATTGACTTTGAATTGAATTGAATTTCATTTTCTTGAATTTGCCCAGGTTTGGCTGGATCACATGGTTCGATTTGTTTCTTTGTTACAGTGGATTAGCTGAGATTTCACAATGCGTGGCTGGTTCGACGCTTTTCGCCAAGACGGTAGACCAACTTTATACGATGCCACCAACCGTACTGTTGTGACTGGTGACGTCATGACGTTGGGCATCTGTGTAACATTCGCTACCTTGTATATAGCATTCGTCATTACCTTCCCCGGTATTCGAAAAGAGGTAAGTAAAGCTGAAATCGCTTTCTGTTTGGAAGCCGTCATGTTACTCGTGGGCCTTTTCAATACGTTTTTCCCAGAGACGAGGGTAAAAGTTACACCATAAAGGCGTGTGTTAAATCACCCTTGGTTATCAACACCGTTCATCCAAGTCACGTCCGCCAATCTTTAGTTCTCGATTTCATTAGTCAATAAAGCACCTTTCTGAATCTTGTAAAACCCGTTTTTTATTCGCATATCATACTGGTCAAACTAAAATTTATTTATTTTTTCTGTTCTCCCTCTCTGTAGCCTTTTACTACCTTCAGCACAGTTACCCTGTCATTATTTGTGAGTGCTGTCATCCTGGGTAAGTCATGAACACCCCTTTCTCCCTCTTTCTTTAACTCTCTGCTTGGGGCTTTGGTCGAGGGACGGTAATTAGTGGCCCGATTTTGTGCCCGTCTCAATTTCAGTATTACTTGACGAGCAACTAGAAAAACGAAAGTGACGGCGTTGACTTTGCGCTGTCTTTCTTTTCGATGCTCATCCATTACCCCAAACCAACCACTGGGCACTCAAACGATTCCGCGAGCGTTACTCCCAGAAATCCTCCAAGCTTTTTTCCTGTCCGCACTGGAACGCGCTAGTAGGCAAAGGGGGAAAAACACGAAAAATTTCGTCGGCTTCCTCATTATTGACGGCGTTTTTGCTAGAATGCGCTCCCCAAATCTTCAGTACAGCGATGAAACGAAACGACTCCAACTGCTTCCAACCATAAGGAACTATTCCTTTCGTTTTTCCATCACTTCGTTTTAACTTTCGTCAGTGAATTCTTAGCAGAAGAGGAGAAGTTCCTTTTACCACCGAATGGGACCCAAATTGCATAAAACTGACAGCCTTAGCGCCTAACCATTCACGTTCCCAAGATCTTGCTTTCTCGAAGGGGTGCATGCTGTAGTTACAAATTCCCTGCACGTACAAATCAGAGTGACCAGGCACATAATGCCGTATGACAAGGCCCCTTTACTAGGCCGAAGTCAAGTGAGGGAGCGGCTTTCTCATGGTTTGTTAAAGCGTCACGAAGAGTGCAGTAAACAGCATAGATCGCAGGCAAGCTCCATATGTAAATGGGAGTTATACAATCTTGCAAGGGTTAGATGTACAAGGCAATTGGCACTGCTTTCTTCCATTCTACCTACTTAAACCACCAACGTATTTTTTTCTGGCAAACAAAAGAAAAAGAATGCAACTGCCGTTCTCCAAGCTTCAAGTTCGTTGAGTAGATCTATAAATAGCTCGATTTCATTCCGCCGCTCTCCATATCCCGAGAATTTTTTTTTAAAAAATAACTTGAACAAAGCTTTGGCTGATCGTCGAAATTGAGACGGAAAACGCGTGACACCTTCGGTGACATACCAAACACTTTCCTAGTCGCTATGTCATTCCCCGGAGTGAATTAAAACAAAGATTAACAATTTTCTCCAGCTTATGCACAACACAACCGAAAAGCCTTGAAACCCACCACTAATTAATTGTAGCAAGTTCAAGGTTGTCAGTGTGTCCACTTCTGCAGGGTATATGCTTACACTACAATTGGCATGATTTCCTTAGACAAAGCGCTGTCGATGTCCACACCCTTAGCGGAACAAAAATAAAAAAGTTAGAAAAAATATCACTGAAAGCAGCTGTCGAATCCTTGGAAGGTTGAAGGATTTCTCGCAAGATACGTAAATCGAAAAAATTCTATTTATAGATTTTATAATATTCCAGTCGTGCCTTCTTTAAAAGTTCTCAGCTTTTTTTCTGAAGTGTTAGCTAAATATGAACTACATTTACTTTCAAGTTTTCAATATACTTTCAAGAAAGTCCTTCACACGTTACAGAAAGGCCTAGTTTTATTATTAGTTTCTCGTTCGTTGTCATGTGGCATGTGGCAGACAACAGGATCTCCAGTGCCTATTGCACCTTCTCAGCTGAAAAAATTAACGCCGAAATGGGAATTCACATGGGCTTAAAACACGTAAACGTAACATTAAGAAGTAAGGGGTTATTCTCACCTAGATCATAAGAGCATAAGAGCTGCATAATTGAGGCACAAGGAACGGAAAGGTAAACAATACACTTTCCCTGGTTCCTGCTATCTCTCAACCTTCATCGACAAAAAAGTGCTTGACTAAAGAAGGGGGCTGAGCAAGTTGTCATATGGTAAACAACTTAGGTGGTAAACAACGCTTTAGCTTTGTCTCCGCCTCTAGCTGACAAACGACAGCGGGTAGGCCCAGAGGAACACAAATGAAGCATAGGCATAAGCCCTTATGCTCTAGGTGAGAATAACCCCTAAGTTTTCTTTATTTTTCAGTCTATTAAGCAATGAAAACTCATCTGTCAAATTGCTCCTCGCGAACAATAGGTGTTCCGGACTCAAATAAAACAGGACGTATTGATTACAACGAAAGATTCATATGGCGTGGGCCTGATGATATGCACGAAGAATTCCACAAAGCATTGAGGAAAGGTCTGCCTTACCTGATCTTAACTGTTGCGGAATACCTGAGTGTGGACGAAGGAGGATTTTGCTGGGGAAGGCAATACCGTGCAGCTGGTTACTTCACAAGTTTATTGTTATGGTACTTTTGTTAGGCTTACGGCCACCGTCTATCCATTTTCATGGGAATTTGCACTGGGAATTACGGTAGAAATATCGGACAGATTTTGTCCAATCGTTACGTGTTTTACAAATCTTTTTGAAATTTCAATTTATACTGCAATTTTTGTATCCACAATTGTCTACATTTGGATGTTTTTTTTTAAGAAAGTTCAGTGCCTGTGTCAATGTTTCAGTCAAATTTTGCGAGGTTTACGGCAGCACTGTCGCGAAATCAGATAACCAATCAACGTCCGTACTACTTCGCATAAGTTACTGACGGGGAAATTTTGCAAGAAATCTAGCAGTCTTTGCGAAATCGACGCTAAAAAATCCCTTAATATTTGCACATAAAAGAGAGGAGAGATGAGCATACACTATCGTGTAACCCACATCTCCACCAGCAAAATGTCTAACTTTGTCCACTTTTCCCCTGACAATTTCACAGGACGGCTTTCGCTTCATGGTTGCTCATGTACTTGTTGGTGATTGTGGTACCACGTTACGGTGCCTATACGATGGTTCTAACAGGAGCTGTGTCGATTTGCAGCAATATCGTCTATTACTTAATGGTTCCCCCGCAACAGCTGAGCCTCGTTTTATTTGCACGGTGTCTAGTCAACAGCGTTCAGTGGTGTCATCTGTTTTTCGATTTTTATTAAAACACGCCGTATCGCTTCGAGTCAAAACATTGTCCTGCAAATAAAACGTAGGACAACCCGCGAGTAAACAGATATGGCGCGAAATACGAAAAGCTGTGTGAGTTTCTGGTAATCTACTACAGTCGGATACCAAGAGATTAATAGCTCGTCCATTTTCAAGTCTGTCTAAGTCTCGAGACATTTTTACCCTCTTTCACATTTTCTGGTTATGACACCTTTCACATTTGAGAAGCTTGAGTAAAAGAAACTGATAAATTTTCACCACACAACGGTTTGGTGAAAAATGTCCCTTTGTCCAAAGAAATGTTTGTGCAAAGAAGCATGAGCACAGAATGTCTATTTCAAAAGAAAAACTATAGTTATCTCAAAATCAAGTCTTTCATACGTACTCTGTATACTTACCCAAGAAGCGTAATTTAACAATGAACTAAAAACATCCATAACCTGTACAGGTGACATTTATAACCAATATGATTAAAATTGAAATTTGTAAAAGGCAACGAGCAATAGCTCACGCGTATGATGTCAATAAACAAAGATTGTTTCTTTGTCCATGCGCACGTGGAACTTACATTGTACAGAACTCATCTCCGATAGCACATATTCAGTGTAACAGTGCGCTTACCACTGTTAGGAAGTCACGACAGTTTAGAGTTTTATACGTATATTTCTAGAAGATGATACAAGCACTTGAGAGGGGCACTGGTTAAAGTATTTGCACTGGTTAGAGTTGATACGGCTCGCACTGCAACGGGTTTTGGGTTTGTTCGGATCTGGGATTCAGGCGGCTGGACGGGAATGTATGAGGTAGCTCGCTTGTGTCAGACTCCTCTTCTCGGCTGCTTTTCCGTCATTTTATATGGTTGCATAAGTGCCTTGAGCTTCAGCTTCTGCACCCAAGGCTGTAGTCCTGGCACGAGGTGCTTCCGCATCACTCATTTAGGCCTATTGGCGAATGACCGATATCTTGGGTTCATTGTCCGTTTACCTGCTACCTGTTTGCAATTTCTCTATGCCTCAGCCTACTTTCTATTTTCTACACCCTCACATTCCTTCACCCTTTAAAGAAGTTGCCGTCCCGGCAACAGACTACATTTTAAGACTAAGGCTTGGATATTGGGGATTTTGCCTAGGTGCCGTCGGCAGTAATGGGTACAGATTGGGAGAGACTGGGGTGGGGATCATTTGTACAGTTGCTATTGTTGGATGCAGTGGTGTTAGTTCAACTTCGTTTGAGGATAGTCATTGTCGATGGGTTTTTCTAGAAAAACAGTTTGACAATAGAGTAGTGCAAGGTGTGCATTTCATAAAGATTACAATTGTTACAAGGGCAGTTATTATAATGGCTGTGGTGTAGAGTGAATTTTTCAGGTAAGTGGACATCTCGAATAATCCATCTAATTTGCTCTCGGATTTTACATCAAGAATTAAATCGCTTATTGTATTTGATGCGGTTTTCTCCATAGATTGCATTAGATCTAGTAGTACGTTCAGATTTTCTTGATTTTCGCGATGGTGTGCCGGATTTATGTTATTCATTAGATTGAAAAGGACTGTGTCTAGCGTTAGGTTTAGATTTAGTGCAAGGTTGTATAACTGTGAAATTTTTGTGGTGTTAATTGGGATCCATTCACTTTTTTCGAATTTATGGGCTTTGCCATTAAAATTAACTATCCCGTTTTGCCAAAAGCATGGTTTGAATGGATATAGTGTCAGTCCGTCCTTTCCGATCGTGTAATTATTATATCGTGGTTCTGGTCCACAAGGTGTGATTTCTGTGTCAAAGTAACAGTTTGTGGTAAACATTTTTGAAGTAATGCAGTCTGGCCAAAAGGTGTAAGTTTTTCGCAATTGGTGTATCCGGGAAGTTGCGCGGCTAACAAGCCACTAAATTGCGCGATTAGTGGTATAAGGGCAGCCTTGTTTTGGCCACTTGACAGCTTAGAAGGTCCAAGTTTTTGACAAGTTGGACATCTCGCATAGTCATACCGTCCTGCACAAATTGGAAATGCGCAGCGATCGCTTGAGGAATCTCGGTTACTTCAAGTCTTGGTTTTGGAACCAAATGTACTACGAATTGTACGAAATGGCCGGGCATGCCAAGTACTTCGTGGGCTTGGACTTTTCTGCAGCCTGCAGTTTGCGTATTGTTTATGTAGAATTCCAACTGATTTTTTGTGTCTAATATTCTATAGAACCCTTGGTGGACGTTCATAAAATATTAAGCCGTGCCTTGTGTCACGGTTTCATTCGTACAATGTCTTGAAATCTTTGTTTGTAAAGTAGGTTTCCATACTATCGTTATATGGTGTGCAGTGACGAAACCGGCTTCGTAGGTGGCGTTGATTGTCCCAAAAGGGGATTCTATCGGGCAACCCGGGCATGGTTTGTGGAGCGTTATCTCTTCCATGAAGCAGCTTAACGATGTATACGTTTGGGTTGACATCCAAATTGCGTCTCCTGATGGCGGTGTGTCGTAAGTCCACTTTGTACCGTCTCTGTACATTTTGTTTCCGTTACAAGTCAGAGTCTGTGCCAGGTGTAGACAGTCATCTGCTGTAGTTTCTTTGGGTTGTTTGGAAGTTGTAGAGTCGTGTCCACCGAAGAAAAATGATTCGATTTTTAATTGTTAGCCATTGGCCACACGAAATGCTTTTAAAGGTTTCGGAGGGGTGAACGTCTCTTATAAGAATATAATTTACAGTTTTGGGTGTTACTGCTACATCTCTTTGCGCACAGTTAGGAATCGTTTGAAATCAACGAAATTAATGGATGATGGATTCGTACAGTTGCAAATGATGGTTTTTATGGATAGTACGAAAGGGAGGACTGGAACAATTAGCCAGAGGAATAACATCTGTGGGTGAGCTATACAGAGAATTAGAAAAAAATAAGGGTAGGACAGGTCGAGGTGTGAGTTTTCATAAGTATATATTGTTTCCAAACCGTTGGGGTGTCTCATGCTATCGGTTAGGATAAAGGGGTGTTTGCAATCACAACTGTGTATTACAAGTGTTCATTCAAATTCCAGCATGCAAATTGTGCCTAAAATCTATTTCTACTTGTATTCATCAAATTAATATGAATATCTGTCGTGCTCAGACATGTTAGTATTAAAATCTCGCCGGGGGGCGAATGGTACTTCTGTCTCTTAAGGAGACCGAAGGTCTTGCCAAATTTGGCGGGGCTGCCGCTGCTCTAGATATTCGTCTAGGTGTTTGCGGTGCTTGGGTAGGAGTAGGGGAAGGAATACTAGGAGTTGGTAGTAGTGGGGTTAGGTGTTGAGAGGAAAAGAAGGGGGTACTGGGACTTTGTGCCGCGCTGCCGGGGATACGAGTCGCTGGGCTTTGTGGTTGTATGGGGGGTCGGGGGTTGATGTGAGTTGGGATGGTAGGGATTAGGGGTAAGGGTTTAAGAGGCTTGCTAATGGTATTTTTAGTAGATGTGTTAAATGTAACAGGAGGAATTGCCTGTTTCGATATGAAATTGTTATCATAGCATGGTTTAGGGCGGTGTATGTGAACCATTTCCGTTTTGTTAGTCAGAATCCATCTAATCCTTGCGTTGACAGGTGATGTAATTTCAATTATTCTATATGGGCCTAACCATTTTACATCTAACTTCCTAGCCAATCCCGGTTTGGTGGAAGGATTTGATAAATATACTTTCTGTCCGACTTCATATTGGACGTCTTTTTTATTTCTATCATAGTAATGTTTTTGCCTTTCTGTTGCTTTTTGCATGTGTATAGATGCTGTATCCCATGCGTTTTGTAGTCGGGCTAGTATTTCAGTTTTATAGTCTGTTGTTTGTGCATAAGTTCCTTTAGGGGGAGTAATTAGCGTGTCAATGGGTAGAGTAGGATCTCTACCGTATAAGAGGAAGAAAGAGGTGTCCTGACTAGAAGACTGCGTGGCTGTACGATAAGCAAAGAGAGCATATGGGATATATGAATCCCAATCTTCTTGCGACTTGTTTACATAATGTTTAAGTAAAGATATAAGTGTCTTGTGGAATCTTTCTGTCAGCCCGTCAGTTTGAGAATGGTAAGCGGTTGTGCGAACTTGTTTAATTTCTAGCAATTTACAGGTTTGAGCTACGAATTCTGACATAAAATTTGTTCCGCGGTCCGACAGAAGAATTCGAGGAGTTCCGTGGCGAGAAATGATTTCTTCAACTAATATCTTAGCAATTGTTTCTGCTTTTTGGTCTGAAATAGCGAAAGCTTCTGGCCATTTGGTAAAATAATCTGTAAAAACTACTATGTGTCGGTTTCCTTTGTACGTTAGTGGCAGTGGACCTACAACATCGACGGCTATCCTTTCCATTGGGGCTGATACTGTGTTAAAGGTGACTAAGGGACCTGGCGATAACCGTGTTGTATTTTATACCGTGCATAAGATTCGCACGGTTTACAATATTGTCTGATTTCTGCGTATATTCTAGGCCAGAAGAAGCGTTCTTTAATTGTTAAGTAAGTTTTCTCGAAACCTAAGTGGCTCGAAAGTTGGTGATCATGTAAGGTTTTCAAAATATCAGATTTTAGTGATTCGGGTGCTACGATCTGTTCTATGGTGTTATTTTTCTTGTCTTCTTGAATGTTTGTTAGAATTCCTTCATCGTTAATGGAGAAGTCATCTATTGTATATAACCAGAATGGGTTTTTGTGTGAATCGTCGAAAAGGTCATGGTAAGTCTAATAGTGCAATATGTTCTTGCACAGGGGGTCGTAGTTTTGTAAAGATCGAATATGATTGAGGTTACTAGCTTCTGACTCGTTTATCGTGCCTATAGGGATTCGAGAAAGTGAATAGGCGTTTCCATTTTTTCTGCCTGGACGATATTCTATTTCCATTTCGTAGTCTTGTAGTTTTAGCGACCACCTAGGTAGTTTTGATGAGCTATCCTTATTATTCATTAACCATTTCAATGGATTATGGTCTGTGATTATTTTGAATTTCTTTCCGTATAAGTATGGATGAAAATGTTTGACAGCAAATATTATTGCTACTGCTTCACGCTCTACAGTGGCGTATCTAATATCAGCATCTCTAAGAGTTCTACTTGCATAGGCTATTACTACTTCTTTCCCGTTGTGCATTTGGCTTAGCACTGCCCCAAGACCTGTGTCTGAGGCGTCAGTGTATAATA
>JAHZNP010002168.1:0-10331 GCA_020615345.1 Triops cancriformis | reverse complement strand
CACCTCTTTCCCCCCGTGCGTCCTATTCCAGTTTCTACCAGTGACCTTGCTATCTGTCAGTGCCATAAGTGTAATAGTACCTCGACAATAAATTCTTAATAGTAAAACCGAACCAGTCTTTTAAAACTCCTACAATCCCCCTTCCCCTCTTACAGTTGACAGGTTATCTTTAAAACCCTTTAACACTAACCGTCACACACTTATTTTCACCCATAATTGCTATTTTCATACATTTTTAGCGGTAGTTCGGCCGTGACCCTCAGATCCTTCACTGAACCTACTTTTAACTAATTAATTTAAGGAAACCAAAGAAACCTAATTAATCATAATCTTATAATTTTATTTAAAGAAATTTACTCTTCTTTGACCATGACACGTATAAGGAGAATTTGCGAAAGTCAATGGAAGGGCCAGGTTATTTTAGCGAAGGTAATCCGTTTCCTACAGCAGCATTACGATACTAAGGCCACGGTGGAACCAACCTACTTAAGGCCCATTTACATTGAAATTTCGAAAACGGTGACAACTATTATTCCGAAACGAATGGTAAAGCCCTGCTAGATTTTTGACATAAAGTACCGGCTTTTAACTCTAGGTGGCGCTGCTACAACGAGCGTGCGCTCTTTCGGTTTGCGCTCGCGCTCGCAAATTTTTGAAACGAGCAATCGCGCTCATCGCTCGTAAAATTTCGAGCGCGCTCGTTTTAGCTCTGCGTAAACCACACCGTTGCGTCGAACTTGATTGTCATTCTATCTTACGGAGTGTCCGAAACGGGAAGTTAATTAAAATTGCCTGTTCTTGGGCTCTTTCAGCTGGAAATTTTTATATTACAGCAGAGGTTATAGTTACTCTGTATTGGTGGTATTCGTGATTTTTCCTTTAAAATGGACAAACTGTGCCCCGAATGCAAGTCTCAAGTTAGCACATGCAACTTCGTTGATATGGAGGAAAGTGTTAGTTAGACATTACAGTGTGACACGTAGACATGATCCAAATTTTGAGAGCACTTGTCTCATTGAACAGTTGTACAGAAAGAATTTTTTACCAGAAATGCTTTGTACAAGCACATGACAATACACCATGGTAGTTTTCTGAAACAAACTGCAGTAGCATCAACTGATTATGGCATACACCATATCGAAATGGAGCTAGAAAACAGTACCACAAATTATCAATCCACCAGTCGTACTTTAAATTAATAATCAATATTATTGTTAATCAGATGCTGAAATTTTCGTTGATCATGACCGCGAGCAGTGTGCCTCTGCCAATGGACATGAAAGTGACAAAGGGTACAATTCACTAGAGAAGGCTTCCTCAGAATTTGTCCTCAAACTTCTAGAGGACAGGAAATTGAACCAGGCAGATATGGAAGCTATTATGACCAAAACCCAAACACTAGTAACGGTTGTGATATCCCAAACTTTGCAAGAATCGCACAAGAATCTAATGGAGGCTGGTTGTTCTCATACTGCCAAGCTAGACACGAGCCCTACCGTAATTACGAACGATTTGTATCAGCATCTTCGTACACAGCATACGCGAGAACGGTATTTCGTCGCTAAACTGGACATGGTGTCTCCTACCAAGGTCTATCTCCCAATACTTCCGCAACAGCAGATGTCTTAAAAACAACCAAATACGCAGTAACAATTATACATACATCCCATTGATTCCGACGTTGTTAAAACCGTTGAATAACAAAGACATTTACGAGAACGCCATGAGAACCAAAGAAAATGTTCCTGGACTTTACTCAGATGGAACAGAGTACATGTCGAATCCTTTGTTCTAAGAGCAGAGCAAAGCCCTCCAGTTGCATATTTACATGGACAAAGTTGAGTTTTGTAACCCTCTTAGGAGCAAGACTCGTAAACTCGTATTTATTTATTTTTGCATTCGTAACGTAGAACCAAAATTCTGGTCGAGTTTCAAGCAAATCCACTTGCTAGCCAAATTTGCAATGATTTAGTAAATAGCTACGGCATGAATAAGATGTTAGAGCCAATTGTTGCAGATTTAAAGGAACTGGGAAAGGGCGTCGACTTAACAGTAAACGGCAAAACTGTAAATATTTTCGGCACACTGATAGCTCTTTCTGCTGACAATCTTGCCAGCCATGAAATTGTCGGTTTTAAGAAAAGATTCGGAAGCGCTTTTCGCTTTTGCAGAACACGCCTTGGTACTCGACAGGACGTGGAAACGAAATTTACAGATTCTGAATTCCCAGCAAGAACGAAAGAAGACCACGATCTTCAGTGTCAAGGCTTGGACACTGAAGTTAGAAAGCATTTCTCCGATTTGTGTGGAATTCACTTTTATTCCGCTCTTAACGAAATACAATACTTCCATGTAATTGGTGTATTAGTCCCGGACATTTTGCATGACATCCTTGAAGGATGACTAGGCTTTACAATCTCCGAGCTTCTTTTAAGACGCATTGTGGAAAATTTTTTTATCCGGAGCAACTGAACTTCGTTCTTTGCAACTTTGCTTGCGGTAGCAGCGAGATAAAGGGCAAGCCTTCTGCAATAGAGATGGTGCATTTAAAAAGGAGAAAGCAAAGACAGAGCGCAGCACAGTTGTGGCTTCTGGGAGTAATACTCCCTCTCCTTTAGGGCAAATTTGTCCCAAGGCGCGAAAAGGCATGGGTATGTTTCACTAGCCTACTGGAAGTGTGCCAGCTTGTATTTAAAGATGAGATTGCCAAAGACGAGCTTTTTGTTCTGGAGTCTCTTATATATGAATACTTGACAACATTCAAGACAATTTTCAAGCGCCGCATTACTCCAAAACAACATTTTTTGGTACACTATACCGCGTATATTCGCCGATTGGGACCACTTGGATCTTTTTGGCGCATGCGGTATGAGGCGAAACACTCTTATTTCAAACGCCCTTTACGTAAAATCGGACAGTATCGAAATCTACCGTGAACGTTATATGTTAAGCCTAGTGTCCACTGCAGGTGACGGGGTGACATGACGGTCATTGACAAGGTCTGGGCATGCGCAGATGCACCGCGGGGCCTTAGCTGGTGACAAGAGACGAGAGTGTGGTGACAAGAGACAGAGTTGATCTGAACTCAACTTTTGTGGATGACGGAGTTGCTTTCACCTATCAGAGAAGAGGTGGGCAGTACCATATTTGTTTGAAAACATTAGCTTTATTCAAATATGAAGCCCTAGGTGAACAAGAGTGATGTAAGTTCAAAATGTATAATTTAAGTGTTAATAAATCTTTCCTTTATTGGAAATATGAATGTTTACTCTAAGACTTAATTATTTATATAACACTTTTAATAGCTTTTTAATAAATAAAACATGAAAAGGCTAGAAATAGCAACTAAACCTAAGATACCCTCACTCGACATCATTTTTGTGTTTGACAACAAAACAACTTTCACCGTAAGCAACCCCTTTCGTTTGTCTCCGTCACTTGTAGTGGAAATCGCTCTGTGTATGTCTCGTCATCGTCATCTCGTCGAAATGATCGTCATATCACCCCGTCACCTGCAGTGGACACTAGGCTTTAGACACCAACAGTGGCAGTGCAAAAATTTCATTGCCGATGAGAATCTTTTAGATAATGACATAGTTGCTTCTCCGAAACATGCATCAATTGTTCTATCCAAAAGCGGAAATGGAGATATGTCCGTTTGACTTCATAACAATAATTTTTATGTCTATATTTATATCTAACACGTGACTGATTCTTAAGTCAAATCGCAGCATTTTATGGAATGACCCAGATAAGTGGAAGTGTAGAGAGTTTTCCTTGGATAAAACGAGGATGTAATCTCTACAAGTGTGACGACACGTGTCCAGCTTTGTCCCTTGCAGGGATCCCGAAACTTTCAGTTTGGATTGCTTGTAAATATTTACCGATTCAATGGCTTATAATCATTTTGTTGCCGTTTGCTGGACACGAGTATTATGACTACCATTTACATGCTTACAGAGTTTGTACCCGAAAAGACTGTTTTCAGATTATAATATCACCAAATCACCTGTACGATTATCATGCTCGACATTTACACAAAAGAGAAGATGTTAGAGTCGAAAATTACCCAAATAAGATTAAATCAGTATTTTACATTGTTACGAAAACAAAGGTATCAATGTGTAACGTAGAGTTTAACGGCCGAGAATACGAAGTGATATTACGTTTATTGAGACTGAGGGGGCTACATAGTAATGGAAAGGAAGTGGTTGTTCATAAATGTGAACTAAGCCCAGGTAGGCCTACCCTCCTAAGAGGAAGAACCAGCCCCGACTGAGCTACTGATGTTGAGTTGAGGGGACTTTTATTCACAGTTGAGGGGGTCATGGACAGTGAGAATAACAAGCGTCAGGAACGTGTTACGTGACACTTGCAGACAAACAGGGCAATAAAGAAGATATAGTAAGGGGGCATTTTTCTCCATCACATTACTCTTTTCCTTCGGAAAAAGATGCGTCCTCGCATCCACGTTAACAGTGTTAACACGTTGATGTTTTCGTAACAATGTAAATTGATTCGCATCCACGTTAACACTGTTAACACGTTAACACGTTGACAGGCGAACATTGTAAGTTCGCAGGAGGGAAACCGAGGTTATAAATACGGGTGGCGAGTCAGACTAGTATATAAAGTCCGAGCTCAGCCACCGTAAGAGAGGTCAGTTGAAGTCAGCTTTCCTCCGAGGTAATTCCTCGTTAAAAGACTAAAAGCAGGGTAGTTATAACAGAACTTTCCCTCAGTTAGGTACAGAGTTTAGATACCAAAATCCCCAGCGTTTGTCCCAGTAAAGTTAGCTCTTTGAATCTCCTTGTTTTCTGTATTGACGAGTTTACCTTTAAAGTCTCCTAGTTTTGTAATAAAGCCTTTTCTATCTTTCGAGTCACGTGTGAGTCAATGGTTCGCTAACCTTAACATAACCGTTTTAATCCACGCAACCTCAGCGGTGGGATACGCCAAAAAGATCATCATCTTTTGGGATCGGCTAAAGATTTTCAAAAGGTTACTAAAGCTTTGAAAGTTATCTCTAGTTAGCTTCCGTAGGTTAGAGTTTTCGTAACTCGTATTCACGTGATCGTGGCTTCTTTACAAATAGAGTCGAAAGATCCTGTCGTCGTTAGGGCGGATCTAGACAAGATCGAATTCGTAACTGACGTAGGCAATAGTGTGTCGGACGAGGCAGAAATGGCACAAAAGGTGATAGTCGAGGCCCCGGAATCCGATGGAAAAGGTGATTTGTGTAGGTTTGTGGCACGTTTCCGTCGTGTTGCAACGGCAAACAGTTGGACCGAGCCAACCATGTTTAAACTCTTACCTGCAGTGCTCGTGGGTGATGTAAAAAGTGTTTGATCACTCGTCACCACAGCTCCCTTCTGTTACAGAGCTAGTAGAGGCTTTGTTCATGTTTTTTTAACCGAAAGAGATCCTAGAGTAGATCTACGTCTGCAAGTAGACGGTAAATGTTCAAGCCGAACATGTAAGAAGTGAGAAGAGCACAAGTTAGCGGTACATCCACCGTTGTTCAACAGTGAGGGCCGAGTGAACGATTTTGTCACCAGCTTCTTTAGAGATAGCTCACGAAAGTACAAACTCGCCAAAGCATTATGGCTTCGAAGACTGCCATTTAGTGGTAGCAGAGGCAGTAAACTGGACTTTAAAACCGTTCAGTCTACCAGTGTCCTCAGTCAAAGAGATTCTTTGACACGCTCCTTGGGTTTGTTTATACCCAGGAGGTTCGCACAAGTATGACCTAGCTTTGGGCAAGGTCGGTGTCGTCTTCGTCCCATGACGAAGTCATTCTTGGAATGGACTTCCTGAAAGCTGCACAAGTTCGACTTGATTTCGGAAAGAGTACCTTAAAGCTGCTAGGTCGAGATGTCCCCTTCAATTCGTTTAGAGGTTCCGTAAAGATCAGGGAAGCAGTAGTCTTGCCTGCTGATTCTGAAACTCTGTTGCCAGCCACCGTGCGATTACCGTTTTATTCGCGTAAGGCAACCCTTGGAGAAACTCTTATTGTGGAACCTAAGCAAGAATTGATGGAGAAGGGACTTCCGGTTGCTAGAACTTCCGTGGATTATTCAGCCCAGCAGGTACCAGTTTTGGTTTGCAATACGGCCGATCATCCAATCAGTTTAGAAGCCGACTCTGTAATTGAAGTTGTCTCCTTGGCTCTGTTAACCGATGAAGTTCTTCGCCCTGTAGTCGCTCCAAGGTCGAATCGGCGCAAAGGTCAACCATTTGGCCTCCGCCGCTTAAAGGATTGTCCGACGAGCAGCACAGCGAAGTCTTAGCACTCTTAGAGGAGCACAAGGACGTTTTTTCCCTTGATAGAGAGGTAGGGCAGGTTGATCAAGTCAGCCACGAAATCGTGACAACAGGTCTGCCTATCAAGCAAGTACCTTACCGAGCACCAGTGCATTTAAGAAGCACTATACACGAGCCGAAGCAGCATGCTTGACTCCGGTATCATTGATCATAGCAATTCCCCCTAAAAAAAACTTAGGTTTTAGTCAGACTATGAAATCTTGGTTTAGCCAGATGTAATAAGTAGTAAGAGCACAAGTCTCTTGCCATGTAAATCGTCAATTTCGTTGTTATTTACGCTGTCAATAATTTTCTGTAAAGTTGCTGAGTATTTTCTTGCGCGGTATAAAATGGAAGTGACCCCAAACAAGATGTCGGTATTGCGAGCACAGTTAGAAGCAGGTCGCGTACAGCCGACACCGTCCAGATGGCGGGTGAAGACAGGGACAGTAGAGGAACCCCTCCTGCAAAGCCAAAAAGCTCAGGTCCAGAAACCAACAACCCCGGTGAAAAAGCAAGATCATGTGGGCCCCCCTGTACGGGTGCGGGAACGCTTACTGTCAGCCAGTTTCAGTCATTTTTGGTCAATAAGAACTGTCTTATGTAGTGCTATTTTGCGAAAACTAAGAACAAAATATCAAGTTGTTTCTATCGAAATGTGGCATACTTAAATAATGCTTCTCTAATAGGCCTACAAGAATTTTTCATGTATGGAAATGAACAGAATTGTTTATTATGAGACGTAAACGGCTCTCTATTCTTCTTATGAATGTTTCACATCCGAGTTTCAGCGAAGAAACTCTTTTTTGTGTGTTAAATCACCTTTCCCTCACTGTGCGGGTATATACCCGGATATTCATTACAACTTTCCTTGCAACTGCAAAAATATACGAAAACCAGATCTTCCTTTACTGAGAAAAGTGTATTATGGAACGTCACTTGGAACATCAGTTTTTTATATTAAATCTTTAATCCTTTTACACTAGCTGTGTAACAAATAATCGAGAATTTGCTGAACAATACCAGTAGGAAACACATACTTCCCTCGGTTAATCGTGAAATCATATTTAAGCAAGGAACCCAGTACTTTTTAATAAAGGAAAGAATGGCTCTTGGAAGGAAGTGGACTGTAGAGCAGAAAAAAACTATATAGAACTTATTGGGCCACTATCTGTCCTCTGGAATGCTTACCAATGCAAACCAGAAGAATAGAAATTTACAGGCAAAGGCATGTTACTGAATATGGATATAACTGTATTTGGATTGCACTCAATAATTCATGCACAGAAGCGAATAATATAAAAACTTTCAGAAAATTTTCGACATTTTTTCGCAATGAACTTATCAATGACTAAGCTGAAGTCAATACTATTCAATGTCACTTTCCATGGATATTAATGACAGATTATTCAAGCGCTCCTGCCCAATAGTAATCCTGTGCTGGTTTTTTATCAGTTTCAGCCTGGAAAAAGAACGTTCTCCAGTACAGTTGGTGACCATCATGCACATAAACACTCTCAGTGCAATTTCGATGTTTGGAAATACTGCCCCCAGTTTCTCCGAAACAATTTTCCTATACAATGCGGCCAAAGCTTCACTACTTTCACCAGCGCCTGTAAAGTGTTTGAACTGAATGCATTCATTGTACAGATCCTCAGCATCAAGGTCATCGTGGTACACATTTGCCAAGTGGTTACATTTCTTCCTTAATTCGTCAGAAGCAATCGTTGATAATTCACAGAAGAACGAAAACGTGTTTCCTATCCGTGAATAAGCCTCTGAACGTTTGACGATTTCAGATGTTAAAGAGTCAATAACAGGAAGAAATGCTTCCACCTTGAACTTTTCAGTTTCACTGAGATAGGCCTCCTCTTCTGGTCCATCACACCTCGTCAGGGTGACGCTCCTCTTTCGAGCACGTTTATGAAAAGAGCTATAACTCGAGTCTGGGCATTTGCTCCTGGCCTTCATTTCGTAACCATCGATGTCCTTCCTGACATCTTGCAGGTACTTCTTCAGAGATTCTAGAAGGTTCATTGCAGTAAGTATGTTTACGTCACTTGACTGCAGAACCTTGCTCGTTTTGTTCACTCTTTCCAGAATATCGTGCCAAAAAATGGTGAAAAAAAACTGTTTCCAAGTGCTCCATTCTTTGGCTTAACCCCCCTGCCTCTAGCCTTGCACTTTGGTCCTGTTCGGCGTCAACAGACAAAGCATCTAGCGCATGCTTGATTTTTTAAAAACCTAAGAACAGAGCGCGCACTGCATCGTAATGTGCCGACCATCTTGTGTCTGACAGGCGTTTAACCCAAAGATCTTTTCCTAATGAGGTGGGCAAAATGCTCCATCGATGAGTCGAAGCAGAGAAAAAGGAATAAACTCGCTGAACAAAATCGAAGAATGTTACAGTCTGGAGGCAAGACTCCGCCGCTTTCACACCAACCAAATTTAGGCTATACCCAGCACAAGGAACATAGATGGCGAATTCATTGAGTTTGTTAATACGTGCCTGCAAACCTGTGTAACGTCCAGACATGTTAGAAGCATTCTCGTATGACTGGCCTCGGCAATTTGCGAGTTGGATCTTGTTCTCGTTGAGAAAATCCACAACCGTGTCGGCCAAATTTTTCGCTCCATGAGAAAATATAGGGATGAATTTCAGAAAGCGCTCAACTGGCTCACATCTTTGAATGTACCTGATCGTAAATGTCAGTTGGTCGGTGTGTGCGATGTCAGGAGTCGAGTCAACACTAATTGAATAATACCTCGATACATTGATCTCATCAAGAATAACACGAAGCACCTCTTTTCCAATTAGTTCAACAAATTCCTCACAAATATTCGCTGACAAATAGGAAGGGTTCCCTTGTCCCCGATTGCCGTGAATTGCGGTGTGCTCCTTCAAGAACGGTCAAACTCACTGAGAAGTTCCAAAATGCCCAAGTAATTACCATTCTTTGCAGACCCGATAATTTGATTATCTCCACGAAAGGGCAAACCTCTGGATGCAAGAAAACGAACAACTGACACAACACGAATCAAAACCTTACGCCAATATTCCTGCTCTGAACGATGCTGTTCAAGTAGTAAATTGTCTAAGGTACCGACATCCTTATGACGAGTCAAGTACGTCAACATGCACTTGCGATGCTCGTCTTCATTTTCATGCTCCGATATGAGATTGTTGTGTTTCCAATCATTGAAACCTGCTTTAGAGAAGAAAGACTCAGTTTTGGAAAACAGACGACATACGAAGCAGTACAAACGACCCTGGGATGGCGAATAAATTAACCACTCCCGCTTAACGGACGCGCCGTTCCTTAGATCGCGTCTGAATACATTCTTCGAACAGTACCTCACCCTAGCTTTCTCTCCTTTACTTCCTTCGTAAACTCTGCGGGAGTTAGAAAAGTCACTCTCATCATTTTGACATGATGATGGCCCACACCGAACCCAATATTCTACTAAACTAGGATTGCCAATGTCCCAAAGTCCAGGATCCGTATTTTGAATCTCGGTCTCCTTGGGTGAACTCGTCGGTTCAGAATCCTGTACTTCCCGTTCGCATTCATTCGCAGCAGGAAGTTCTACCGATACCATTTGCAACTCCGACTGATCAGAGGAAGTCGAAGTAGAGGTTGAAGGGATACCTGCAAAGAGTGGAGGTGATGTCTGTATTAGAGGATAAGAAAATAACTACAGCAAGGTTCACATGGATCGTAGAGTTTTGTTAGTAATTAAACTCACAGAATCTCTCGGATTTCACTACCTTCGCGTCTATAAGGTGCGTCAGAATCCATTTCTTAGTTCGTAAACATATTACTGTTTGTATTGATTGATCAGCAAATCATTGATTAAAGGTGCAAATTGTTTTTGTTCTTCTGTGTTTAATTTTTTGTAACTAGCAACTGACATTGAATAAACATAAGAACGTCAACAGGCTGTAAGCCTACGACGTAATGTAATCTAAAAGAAACGTATTACTGTATTTCATAGATAAACCTACAATCCGTGTGGACCAAGCCTAA